>CAUYLG010001338.1:0-14801 GCA_963573385.1 Cacajao melanocephalus
AAAGAAAAGAAAAGAAAAGAAAAGAAAGAAAAGAAAAGAAACACAACTAGAAACAAAAGCTAGTCAAATGTATAGTTTTGCTTGAATACATTTCTGATGACATTCTACCAACCACCACAAAATGCATTTATTTCTCTTTCCTTGCCTAACTTCTTTTTATTTCCCCCAACCTTTCCTTGGACCTCCTGTGCACATTGCTTAACTGATACAAGTGATACGGACCTTAGCCACTCAGTGTATCATTTTATTGCCTATAGAGTTGTCACTGAGAAAACTTACCATAAAATTCTAAACATAAACATAAAACTTACCACAAAATTCATTAGAGTGGAGATGGGATCAAACCAAGGTAGTATGACCCCAAAGCCCCAAACCCTCTCTAAAACAGTATATCCAAAGGACTTTTAGAGAGACTTAAATAGTTCTTCAAAGCATTCAAAAGATGGTCCACATCTATCACTTGCAATGCTCCTCCCCAACATAAAATCTCTACTACAATCAGGCAAGTCCCTTCATTGATTGCCATACAGTCCATGATCTTACCATTTATTTCTATGACTTTGTTTAGAACTTGTCCCCTCACCTAGAATGTTTTATTGCATGTATTTAAGTCCTATTACTTCACTATTTTGTAAACTCCACAAAAGCAGGACCATATCTCCTCTGTTCACTATCATACCACCAGTGAACATGGTAGCTACTCAATAAATCACTGTTGAGGCCAGGCATGGTGACTCACGCCTGTAATCCCAGCACTTTGGGAGGCCGAGACTGGCAGATCATGAGGTCAGGAGATCAAGACCATCCTGGTCAACATGGTGAAACCCCATTTCTACTAAAATACAAAAAATTAGCCGGATGTGGTGGTGCATGCCTGCAGTCTCAGCTACTTGGGAGGCTGAGGCAGGGGAATCGCTTGAACCCAGGAGGCAGAGGTTGCAGTGAGCCGAGACCGTGCCATTGCACTCCAATGTGGCGACAGAGCAAGCCTTTGTCTTAAATAAATAAATAAATTACTGTTGAGTAAGTAAATGAACTGATGCCCGTCCCACCTCCTTCATGAAAAATCATGTCAAATACTCCTAGCCACTTTCTTTTTAAATTCCAAATACCCTGGAATCAGTTTCATAGTTTAGTAGTACCTAATTTCTCTCTGCTTGGTATTAAACGTCTTTCTCTTGCTAGACATGGGAGTATATGCCTTATTGCTTCTTTGTATAGCTCACCATAAACATTGGATATACAATAAGCACACAATAAAAATTTACTAATCGAAATGCTGACATGCTTTGTAAACACTGAATTTACACACAACTTTGTAAGAATGCAGCTATTTTCAGAGTAGGTTAGACACAAATAAGGCCTTTGCCTTGCTTATATTGTCTCACAACTTATTCAGTAGAAGTATGGTTCAGCATTTGACAATTAGGGAATATGGAACATCTCAATGGCACAGAGCCTGTGGCTAATTATAGAAGCAGATTGTTATGAGTTTTCTTGATAGGAAAATAGGATGAGCGCATCACAGTGATTTGATTTGCCAGCTGTCATAATGAGATTTAAGATGCCATGTTAGCATACGAGGTATACTGTAGGCTACTGGGCTCTCTCAATCTGAGTTTTCCATTTTCTTTCTTTTTTTTTTTTTTTTTTTTTTAGACAAGGTCACGCTCTGTTGCCCAGGCTGGAGTGCAGTGGCACGATCTCAGCTCACTGCAGCCTCAACCTCCCAGGCTCAAGCAATCTCCCCACTTTAACCTCCCCAGTAGCTAGGACTACAGGCGCACACCACCACACCCAGCTATTTTTTGTATTTTTTTGTAGAGATGGGGTTTTACCTAGTTTCCCAGGCTGGTCTGAAACTTCTGGGTTCAAGCAATCTACCCACCTTGGCCTCCCAAAGTGCTGGGATTCCAGGCATGAGCCACCACACGGGCCAATTTTCCATGGTGTAATTTAGAAATTAAATATTGGACCAGGTGTGGTGGCAGGGCCAGAAGCAGTAGCTCAAGCCTGTAATCCTAGCACTTTGGGAGGCCAAAGTGGGCGGATCACTTGAGGCCAGGAATTGGAGATCAGCCTGGCCAACATGGTGAAACCCCGTCTCTACTAAAAGTAAATAAATTAGCCAGGTGTGGTGATGCACGCCTATAATCCCAGCTACTTGGGGGGCTGAAGCATGAGAATCACTTAAACCTGAGAGGTGGAGGTCACAGTGAGCCAAGATTGTGCCATTGCAACTCTACTCTGGGCTACTCTGTCTCCCAAAAAAAAAATTTCTAAAAAGAGAATTTAAATATTGCTTGCAAGTATTGATTGATTACTTTATTGTTCCTATTGTCTACTAAATTTATAGTATAGCAAAACTATAATTTATAATTTTATTATATAGGATGCTAAAATTACTTTTACAGTAAATAATATATTAACATATTAAAGGTAACTACATTTTATTGTATATTTACTATCTGCCAGACACTGTTCTTACGGCTGTACGTGTATTAGATCATTAGTAATCCTGAGAGACAGGTACTGTTATTGTCCTCATTTTACAAATTTGAAGGAACTGAGGCACAGAGGGGTAAGAAATCTGCCCAGTGTCATACAAGCAGTAAGCAGAGGGGCTGGGATCCTACCCAGACAGTCCAGCACCTAGACTGAGCCAGACAAGACAGGCTCTTTTTTTTTTCCAGACAAGACAGGGTCTCGCTCTGTCACTCTCACCCAGGCTGGAGTGCAGAGGCATGATCACCCAGGCTGGGAGTGCAGTGGCATGATCTTGGCTCACTGCAGCCTCAACCTCCCAGGCTCAAGGGATCCTCCCACCTCAGCCTCCTGAGTAGCTGAGACTACAGGCGCGTGCTACCACACTCAGCTAATTTTTGTATTTTTTGTAGAGACAAGATTTCCCTTTGTTGCCCAGGCTGGTCTTGAATGCCTGGGCTCAAGCAATCTGCCTGCCATGGCCTCCCAAAGTGCTGGGATTATAGGCGTGAGCAACTGGGAGGCAGAGGCTACAGTGAGCCAAGATCACACCATGGCACTTCAGCCTGGGTGACAGAGCGTCACGCTCTGTCCATCTCAAAAATAAATAAATAAACAAAAATAAACATTAGGTGTTTTAGCATATCTTTTTTTTTTTTTTTTTTTTGAGACATGGTTTTACTCCCCTTTGCCCATACTGGAGTGCAGTGGTGCAATTTCAGCTCACTACAACCTCCACCTCCTGGGCTCTAGTAATCCCCCGCCTCAGTTTCCCAAGTAGCTAGGATTACAGATACACGACACTACGCCCAGTTAACTTTTGTATTTTTAGTAGACAGGGTTTCACCATGTTGCCCAGGCTTGTCTCGAACTGCTGAATTCAAGTGATCTACCCACCTCGGCCTCCCAAAGTGCTAGGATTACAGGCGTGAGCCACAGCGCCTGGCCTAGCATATATTTGGCTAATGTAATTAGCTAAAAACAAAATGATGGTTCCTTACTTTTGAGATTAGCTTAAAATTACCAAGGAAATTATGAGCTACCAATATCTTAATCATTTAATCACAAAATCAATTTGCTCACTCACACATTAAAAGATAAATGAGTATTTCCCATTTTAAGGCAAACAAGGAACTTACTTCCAATATACCTACTTTGCTCAAATGTCTATGTACTTTTAAAAATACAGGGTCCCCCCGCCCCTGCCAGGGCCGGGCGCGGTGGCTCACGCCTGTAATCCCAGCACTCTGGGAGGCCAAGGCCGGCGGATCACCTGAGGTCAGGTGATCTTTAAAAAAAAAAAAAAAATACAGCCCCTTTATATTAGGTAAGAGCACAGGTTCTGAATCCAAGGCTGACTAGATCTAAATCCCAGTTTAACCACTTGCTAGGTCTGGGAATAAAAATTGGCCCTATGAAAGAATATGTGTACCCTTATCAAAATGCAAACAATAAAGTACCAGAGCTATTTTTCACACCAGATAGAGGAACAGTTCTGGTCACCTTCACTTATTTGCATCCATAAAAAAAAAAAAATAGTAAAAGAGTCATGGTCCCATGACTTATTACTTGCCCTAAAGTTAAGAAACAGGAATCTAAAACAAGAAAAGAAAAAAAAAAGAAGAAGAAGAAACAGGAATCTGTGGGTTATTTTTGTAATAAACACAGTGGACAAACTCTTAAGCAATTCTAATCATACCTTGGCACTCAAGATCAAATAATATTCTGTACTAAATAAATTATCCTTTTTTCCCATCATCACTCAAAGAACTTAAGGCTCTAAAACTATCTGAAGGCTATAAAGATTTCTGCGGCCAAAATTAATCCTATTATGACCTAGGCAGAAACAAATGTGCAAAATAAACACTTTGCTTTAGATGAACAATAGTTGAGGATATATGATACCAATCTGATTACTAATAACATAAGAAATGCACTTACAGTTGTGATTAGAAATTAATAACAAGATATTGTAGCTAAAATCTGAAGTAAAAAGTAGTATTTAGAATTAACGGCAAAATAGAAGCAAGCATTTATTGGTCAAAATGAAGCTGTCTTTTCCTTCAGGCCAATGGTGTAAAATTATAAAATTATAAAAAATTATAAAAAAGAAAGTGGGCCAGGAATAGTGGCTCACTCCTGTAATCCTAGTACTGAGGCTGAGGCTGAGGCAGGCAGATCGCTTAAGCCAGGAATCCAAGACCAGCATGGGTAACATGGTGAAACTCATTCTCTACTAAAAATAAAAAAAATTAACAGAGCATGGTGGCAAGTGCCAGCTACTTGGGAGGTTAACGTAGGAGGATCACCTGAGCCCAGGAGGCAGAGGTTGCAGTGAGCTGAGATCATGCCATTGCAGCACTCCGGGCTGGGCAACAGAGCAAGACCCTGTCTCAAAAAAAAAAAAAAAGAAAGAAAGAAAGAAAAGAAACTGGCTGTATGCAAATAATTTAATATTATTGTTTTAATAATACAATCCATTCATTAACAATTAATACATATACTTTAATAATTTACTTTAATAATTAAAATATTAACTTAATAAATTTATAAGAAGTCTTAGAGCAAACAATTGTATCATCATCAAAAAAGTTAGATATCTTCTCATATTCCTACCACAACAAAGGAGATTACACTTAGAATTCTTTAACAACTAAGCTTTTGTTAGCTCAAGGATCAACTCTTAAGTATCCTCATGACACTGTAGGTCAGCTACAAGTTTATCGTAAATAGTTCTGAGAATTTTCTTTAGAGGGCTTTCCACTTTTAACTTCTTTCTCTCTGTTCTTATATCTCTATTGACAGTTTCTCAGGTCTTAATAGAAGCTCTTTTAATGTTTTCCTCTCCTGAGTGGCAGGTAGCACACTTCAAGTGAACACTCAAGAAAGCAGAAACCATTTTCTTCACAATTCCAAGCAGTATATAATGAGTGCTCTGCAAACTCTCAAGTGGGAGTAAGGGAGGGAAGTAATTCAGATATTCTTCCCTCCACATCTGCTTTGATTGAGACATCAATTGCACATGAAAGATCAGCAGCAATTATGATGGCACAAAACAAAATACATTACCTTTTTTTTGTTTTCCAGGTAAGTACTTTATTTTTTTCAGTTAACATAACCAGCCTACAGTACAGCATACTAAATCACAAAGTACAAATCCAAGGAAGTGAATATCTTTACTAAATTACAAAACTTTGACAAATCAATATGGTACTCTTTAATATAATTAAACCATATATTTTGTTGGGGTCATGCTACCTTACTGGTAATTTTCACTCCAAAAACATTTAAGTACCAAATGAAAACATTGGTCTTTAATGGTGGTTTATAGTAGAGCAAGTTATTTTACACAAAATATATTTTAAAACTACACAATTTTTCCAAGTGAGTTCTCTTGTGCAAGCTGTTGAAGTGTACAGCAGCAGGGCAATGGGTGTCTTTAGGAGGCTCTTCTCTGTTCTTGGCTTGGTCCAAAGTCAGATGGAGAAAACACCTTACCTTTTTACAAACAAAATCAACCAAGGGTCTGAGCACAGTGGCTCACACCTGTAATCTCAACACTTTGGGAGGCTGAGGCAGGGAGATTGTTTGAGGCCAGGAGTTTGAGACCAGCCTGGACAACACAGCACAGTGCTGTCTCTACAAAAAATTTAAAAATTAGCTGGGAGTGGTGGCACACGCCTGTAGTCCCAACTTCTCAGGAGGCTGAGGTGGGAGAACTGCTTGGGCTTGGGAAATCGAGGCTGCAGTGAGCTATGATTGTACCACTGCACTCCAGCCTGGGTGACAAAGCAAGCACCATCTCTTAAAAATAATAATTAATAAATAAATAAGTAGCTGGGCATGGTGGCATGCACCTGTGTTTCCAGCTACTTGAGAGGCCAGAGGATCATTTGAGCCCAGGAGACTAAAGCTGCAGTGAGTTCTAATTGTGCCACTGCACCCTAGCCTAGGCCACAGAGTGAGGCCCTGTCTCTAAAAATAAATAAATACATAGATAAATAATAACAATAACATCTTTTTAAAATAATAATAAGGTTAATGGTCAGTCTAAAACAATATCCCTGCAATGTGAGATAACCCATTTATTTCAATTGGTAAATTGTTAAAAATGTACTCCTGATTATAGGTCTGAAAAATGGACTTCTACACTACAGATTAATAGTAAAAATAAGTAAAATTCTTTATTCATCCTTGAGACATAGCTGTATGATTCCAAACATGGACAGAAAATATGGTACACAAGTACACATAACTGGCTCAAAATGGGGTATTTTACACTCATTTCCTTCAAAGAAAGAAGTATCTGTGAAAACTGATGTAGTCTACCAATATCTCATACATTTGGGCTCATAAAAATTAGGAAATCACTTCAGTTTGCAAACAGTGCTAGTGCTTCTATGAACTCAGACAAATCTCTCCTCGCAATTTACTTTCCCAACAGGCAAATGAAGATTATTTTCACTTATCAGGATGTCAAAAGTCTTGATTAATAAAGTTTGCCAAGCACTTTTAAATATATAGATAAAAGCAGTTATAATAAGGAATTTACTTTTAAAAAATGTATTCCCTTTAGCGCCCTCACAGAAGTGAAGGTTGAAGTATGTTAGCTGGGGTTATTTTGCACTCTTTTCTCTCTCTTATTTTGTAAGCACATTTTACTGTTTCTGCATGCATTTTTCAAAGAAAATCTACCTTCTGCATTAGAGAATAGAGATGTTAACCTATCCTTTGGAGGAATTGGTGTTTAACTTTATCTTGAGGGCAGGAATCAAGTAGATCTGTCTAAGGCTGTGATCGGAAAAGAATAATTCCTATCAAGGTAAGAAGACCAATAAAGAGAAATCAATTTAGAGGAAAAAAGGAAAAGCAGAGATTCCTTGGGGAAAACCTGGAACAGGTTCTCACTTCAGAAAATGTTATTCATTCCCAACAATTTAAAAACCGATTCCAATTTATATTTAAGGCACAACACTCAATCAGAATTAAAGTATAGCAAGTTTTACATTATTTTCTCTTTTAGATTTGAGTTTACATCAGAATTAAGCCTCGTACATTAACATTGTTTTTGTCGTTTCCATGTATTTTTCCCCTGTATAAGCTTTTTTATTGGCTGGATGGCAGTTGGATACGTCTGTGAGCTGACCAGCTTTGTATTCTATATTTTTTCTGATTTTAATCAGTGACATCTTGGAAGATGTGACTGTTAGACATAGGGATATTGACACACAGTGTGTTACTGGATGTTGGACAACTTTCCAGACACCCACACGGCTTTGCTCACATTATTTCTTCTATCCGGACTGTCTTCCTCTTCCTCCATTTCTGCAAAGCTAAACCCTATGTATTTTTCAAGGCCCAGTTCACATGCTCCCTTTCCTGCACTCTCGTAACACTTCCTGTTTCTAATATACAATGTTAGTGAGATTTTTTAAATGTTTAGGTAATCGTATATCTTTCTTTCCCATTACACTGAGATCCTCAAGAACAACAACAACAAAAAAACCCTCTCCTGTCATGACCTTAGACATAAGAAAATTTTAAATATAATAAGATGCCAGTTCAAAATAACCATTAAATAGGATGCAATAAGCAACCTAGTAATTTAGTCAGTGGGGCTACTCGAAACCATTGTTTTCATGGCTGAATTCAACAGACTCAACTCGGACTCAATTGTATGTAAACTCTTTTTTTTTTCTTGTTTGGAGACAGAGTTTTGCTCTTGTAGCCCAGCCTGGAGTGCAATGGCTTGATCTCGGCTCACTGCAACCTCCACTTCACAGGTTCAAGCGATTGTCCTGCCTCAGTCTGCCAAGCAGCTGGAATTACAGGCGCCCACCACCACTCCCAGCTAATTTTTTTATTTTTAGTAGAGACAGGGTTTCGTCATGTTGGTCAGGCTGGTCTCAAACACCTGACCTCAGGTGATCCACCTGCCTTGGCCTGCCAAAGTGTTGGTATTACAGGCGTGTGAGCCACCGCAGGCAGCCTATTGTATGTAAATTCTTCTGAGGTCAGGAATTCTGTCTTATTTCTTGTGCATCGCTCCCCCCACTGCACCCCGCAAAATAATAACCTCAGTATCATCTAATTCAATGTTCTGCACATATTAAGTCTCAATACAAAGCCATACTATTGTAGATAAAGAGTCTGTGATTAAAACAAATATTAGATCCTGGAAAAATGCTGAATTGTGAAACGGTAAGTGTTTGTGCTTAAGATAATCTCAAAGTCTACAACAAAGAAAGTGTCAAAGATAAGATGCTACAGGGTTGGACAAGAATGAAGAGTAACTTTACTGGAAAGAGGGCACAATGAACAAAACTAAGTGGAAACAAGAGTGTTCTCTCAGTTTACCTTATGCTCCCCGAGCAAGACAAGAAGCCAAACATCTGTTTTTCAATTATTATTTCATCAATTATGGTCATTTTAGTAACCTTGGCTTCCAAAGCATAAAGAGGTGTCACTAAGCAAAGACCCCAGTCCATGTGATTTCCAATATCGACCACAAACTTTATTGTACCCTCAATTAATTGGGTAACATAGGCCATGGATGATCAGGACACTCCCTCCAAGAGGGTACAAGAAAGTGACACAGATGAGGATTTAATATCCCCACGTCTATCCCCTGTTAGGGGAGGTAAAACGTAAGTGTAGTAAATACATGAATTGTGAAAAAGTGAGACTTTCGAGACTGCCCCAGACTAACATGACCTTCTTACCACACTCGAAGTACAAACTGACAGCACAGAAGACCCTCTCCAGGAGAAAGGACGACGGGAAGCCAATGTAGGACTTACCCGGTTTCTCTATCCTATGGTTAAACCTCCGGAGCTACGCAGACCGTGGCAGCGATAAATCCACGTACGCAGGCTCCAACAAAGCTCACACAATCGGAGAAGTTACAGTAGCAGCGGCTGCGGCGGCAGCAACAACTCCTCCCTCCGCTTCTTTTTTCCCACCCTCCACCGCCGCGGCCAGCCGCCTTCACCCCTCCCTCCCTCGACTACCCCCACTTCCGGGTGATGCCCCTGCCGGAAGCAGGGCCGCCAAGGGAAAGAGAGCGACAGGTCACGTGAAAAGGAACGCAAGGTCTAGAGTCAAGCTTCTCCCGCCCCCTGCTGCCCCCGGGCCGACACGCAGCCTCTGGTGGGTCTTTGTTAGCGTAGGAATCCGCTACCCCACCCTGCCTCCAAGACAAAAACAAAACTAGAAAACCCATACTAAAATAGTGCCTTTGTCATCTGTAGTTTCGTAACCTCAGGCCAAGATGTAACATAAAAGCTCCTTATAAGTCATCTTCCATAGTTCATCTTTGCCCAGCATGAAATTAGCGTGCATCTGTTAGACTGTGTTAACTTGCTTCCGGTAGACCGTGTAGCCTAATTCCAGATGTAAATGCCAGAGCGATGAACTTCCCTGGTCCCTCCATTGAAAAATGACATCAAGAGGAAAATTTTTATAAATTCATAATTTATATGTGTGTTTAGGGGGCAGGGACGTCACCTAACCACCTTCATGTCGCCATTCCAAGCTCTGACCCACTCCCCCATTTATTCACTCACTCGTCCATCATTTTAAACACCTAGAAGATTCCAGTGACACAAAAATGTTAGTCTTTTATTTCCATGAGTTAATATAGAAATGAGATGCATAAAATGTAATACAATGCAGTAAGTGGTACAGAAAACATTTGAGAAAAGGGTATTATTTTATTCTTGTTTTCCAACTTGACATTTTAAAAAGCAGGAAAAGTCTAGGATTTTTAAAACTATGAACATTAACAGTAAAAGAAGGAGAGGCTCCATCTCACTTATTTCAAAGCAAGATGTGGCCTTTTCATATTTCCTTTCATGAAGTATCTGTCATAAGATGTAGAACAAAACTAATCACAGGACAGTTTGTATTTTCATCTGGAACCATTTGAACTCAGTTCCCACAGACGAGTATGAGTCTAATAATGTTGCAGAAATCAAAATAGTACACAAAATACAAATATCAAGTAAATATTTGCAAAAGACTTAGAACAGTGTCTGGCACAAAGTAAGCATATTTAAGTGTTAAAATAATTTCCATCCTACCTGTTGTCAAGTCCCTATTAAGCCTTGACAGGCAACATTTAAAATTACCCATAGATCTACATTTTAGGTCTGTGATTAAGTATTCCAGAATTATTCTCCCCCTCTATACTCATCCACGTAAATAGGAAATTAGCCTCAGGACTCTGCCAATGTGCACAGCCTTAATTAAGATACAAACTCAGCTCCAAATTTAAAATCTTGAAAATCAGATCATATGAAATGAAGAAGGCTTTTAAGTGGGTTTCCAAATATTAGCAAGTTGGTTTGTAACTATTATTAACATTGTATTCAGCTTCCAAAAGAAATTCATTAAAAGGCAGGAACCAAAAATATAGCTTTATCAGAAGCAGGATATTGAATCTACTAACTCACTAGTATTTTTATGTAAATATTAAAGTTTATCACCATGAGCCGCAAGATCCTCTGCCAACCATGTACATTCTTAGATACTCACTTTAATATTTAACATAAAAACCTATATATATATATATATATATTTTTTTTTTGAGAGTCTCACTGTCGCCCAGGCTGGAGTGCAGAAGTGTGATCACAGGTCCTTGTAACCTTAAACTCTGGGGCTAAAGTGATCCTTGCCCCTCAGACTCCCAAGTAGTTGGAACTACGGGCACACACCACCACACCTGGCTAATTTTTATTTCTGTGTGTGTGGAGATGGGAGTCTCCCTTCGTTGCCCAGGCTGGTCTCAAACTCCCAGCCTCAAACGATCCTCCTGACTCAGCCTCCCAAAGTGCTGGGATTACAGGTGTGAGCCACCAGGCCCAGCCTAAAACTGTATCTTTAAATGCATCATCCCTAATCCTCCTTACCAATGCACAAGCATAGAAGGGAATGTCTTCAAGAAGAAATCAGGTTTGCTGGAGGTTGAACAGCTAGCAGGTGTCCCTAAAATGCTTATGAAGTGTATTAATAACCCCAGTGATGTTAAGCCAGGAGGATGGGAACTCAACATCTGTACCTCTACAACTACAACAGTACCTATTTCTAGGTAAGTTAAATGAATCTAAAATAACAGAACACAGGTGCTAAAATAATCCTGTTCTACAGTGATATTAAGAATGGGATTTATAAAGGCCAGACACAGTGGCTCACGACTGTAATCCCAGCACTTTGGGAGGCCAAGGCGGGAGGATCACCTGAGGTCCGGAGTTTGAGACCAGCCTGACCAACATGGAGAACCCCATCTCTGCTAAAAATACAAAATTAGCCAGGGCTGGTGGCACATGCCTGTAATCCTAGCTACTTGGGAGGCAGAGGCAGAACTGCTTGAACCCAGGAGGCAGAGGTTGTAGTGAGCCGAGATCGCACCATTGCACTCCAGCCTGGACAGCAAGAGCAAAACTCTGTCTCAAAATAAATAAATATATATATAAAAGAATAAGATTTATGAGGTCAGGCACTGTGACTCATGCCTGTAACTCCAGCACTTTGGGAGGCCGAGGCAGGTGGATCGCCTGAGGTCAGGAGTTCAAGACCAGCCTGGCCAACTTTGCGAAACCCTCTCTACTAAAAATACAAAAATTAGCTGGGTGTGGTGGTGGATGCCTGTAATCCCAGCTACTCAGGAGGCTGACACAGGAGAATCCCTTGAACCCAGGAGGCAGAGGTTGCAGTGAGCCAAGACTGCACCACTGCACTCCAGCCTGGGCGACAGAGCAAGACTTTGTCTCAAAAAAACAAAACAAAAAGAATGGGATTGCCAGGCGCGGTGGCTCACGCTTGTAATCTCAGCACTTTGGGAGGCCAAGGCGGGTGGATCACGAGGTCAAGAGATCGAGACCATCCTGGGCCAACATGCTGAAACCCCGTCTCTACTAAAAATACAAAAATTAGCCGGGCGTGGTGGCACGCGCCTGTGGTCCCAGCTACTCGGGAGGCTGAGGTGGAAGAATCACTTGAACACAGGAGGCGGAGGTTGCAGTGAGCCGAGATTGCGCCACTGTACTCCAGCCTGGCGCCAGAGCAAGACTCCATCTCAAAAAAGAAAAAGAATGGGATTTATGACATTCGCCCTAATTTTAAAATATTTCATAGCCATCCAAATAGAGTTTAAAGGATTGGCAATGCTTTTAAGGTAAACAACTTACCTAAATTCTTCAGACACACAGATACCTGAGGATGTCAGACTAATTTGATGACCTTGCAACTCTAGGTATAACTAAAACTCAAATTGACGTTGCCGGTAAGTTGAGAAAATTTAGGGGAAGGCACTAGGCTCTGAGAGCACTAGGAAAGCTCCCAGGTCAGTATATATTGTGATGGCACAAAAAAACTGCTTCATTTCTAGTAGCGGCCATAATAGTTTTAGAATTACTCATCAGGACAAGATTAACTACAAAATTAAGTTCAAGAAGTTTGTTGAAAGATACTACCACCACCAGGTCTTATCACACAAAGCAACATATAACTTTGGTGGCAAATGGACACAGAAAACATTCCAAATTGTCATATAGATGACAACTATCACTTACCTGAGTACTACAAATCATACTGAAACTGCCTCCACATCGTGAGAAAGTGTTAATTCAGTGACAAAAAGGTATATAATTGAAGGTTGACACTTCCTTAAATACGTGTCTATTTTACTTCAATATGTCTTGGAGTTATATGCATTTGAATAGTACTATTTTGAACATTTTAAATATGAAATATCATAAGGTTTTGGTTCAAATTAAACAGTGATACAATATGGTTACTAAACGTGCAACTTAATTTACAATGATGCTTAATTTTTCCTATTCAAATAAAATCACTGACTTTGGTCCATTTGATGAGAAACTAGGACATATGCCATGGCAGCATACTTCTAGCATTCTATGTAATAAGCAAAAAATAATTTAGCTAATATAGATGGGTTACTTGACTGAAATTCTACTTTCTGCTTATTTGATCACTATCAAGAAATCTACTACAGATTACAGCTCTCAGCCAAGAAAGTAATGAAATATGTGGGGCAGGTATTGTTTTTGTTCAGGTAACATACATAAAATCCAATGTTATATAGGCCGGGCACGGCGGCTCACGCCTGTAATCCTAGCACTTTGGGATGCCGAGGTGGGTGGATTACCTGAGGTCAGGAGTTCAAGACCAGCCTGGCCATCATGGTGAAACCCCATCTTTAATAAAAAAAAAAAGAAAAAGAAAAAAAAATCCAATGTTATATACTAAACTCAAGATAATCCACAAATCCAAACACTGTTATATCAAGTCCATAGGAGAGGTGACTGATAGTAGATAACTGGGAACAGACTACATTTGATAGATTCTTTAATATCATGAACATCCCTAATAATAAGTATGATTTAAAAAAAAAAAAAAACCAAGAGCTATAATCAAAATGAATATGTCAAAACAGCAAAGGAACTAGTGGCTAGTCTTCAGACAGGCTAGGAGTTCATTTTATAGGACCACTCTTCCCTTGGGTCTGATGACACTCTAAGTTCTCTAGGCAGAAGTGAAAAGGAGTTAATAATGCTAATTCCAAGTATAAATACACAAGAGGCAGACAGTATAGGCACAACCAAAATCCGGGCCAAATTTTTGGCTCAAAGGTAATATCTAAAATAGTTATGTGATCAGTTATTTACAAACATAATTTCAGCTTACTATGAAGTTGACTTCCAGGTCAAAAGCAAATTTTCCTTTCACATTACCTCATAAAAGCTATTTAAGGGCCAGGTGCCGTGGCTCAAGCCTGTAATCCGAACAACAGTTTGGGAGGCTGAGGCAGGTGGATCACCTGAGGTCAGAAGTTCAAGACCAGCCTGACCAATATGGTGAAACTGTGTCTCTACTAAAACTACAAAAATTAGCCGGGTGTGGTGGCATGCACCTGTAGTCCCAGCTACTTGGGAGGCTGAGACAGGAGAATCGCTTGAACTCGGGAGGCAGAGGTCGCAGTGAGCCGAGATGGCACCACTGCACTCCAGTCTGGGGGACAGAGTGAGACTCTGTCTCAAAAAAACAAAAACAAAAAAACCTATTTAAGAAGTAGCACAGCATTTGACTTTAATAAACACAAAGGTTAAAGTGATCAAGCTTGGTTTCATTTACAAAGAAACAAAACCTAAAAATTAAGGTTTCAAATGTATTTTATTTCTTCAATAATGCCATATCTTAATGGGTACACAGTGCTTTAACTTGGCATCAGTTATGAGCTGGTTTTTTCAACACTTCATTATTACATCAGCTGGGATTATTGCTGACTTCTCCATTCC
>CAUYLG010001342.1:0-262897 GCA_963573385.1 Cacajao melanocephalus
GGTGGGTGCATGCGTGGGGAGGGGGTTGTCCTTGGTTGGGTCGATGATGAGAACCTTATATTGTCCTGAAGAGAGGTGATGACTTAAAAATCATGCTCAATAGGATTACGCTGAGGCCCAGCCTAGGGGAGAATGTTGGAAGAGGTTGCAGGGATCCCCCACAGGGCCACTGTATTTTGGGCTGGCGACCTGTTGGCCCCGAATGGCATCTGGAAGGTGCCCAGCCCTGTCTCTGCACTCCTCTGTGATGCAGCCCAGGCTTGGTGTCCACGCTGTTGTTCCCTAGGGGCAGGGCACTTGGATGGCTCCTCTCTCAGCCCCATTCTCCCCTGTGTCTTTCAGTGAGCTCTTCCACCCAAGCGGGCACCCTAGTATTTGCCAGCATAGGTGAGTGGATTCTACTGGTGTCCCGAGCCATGAACCAGGCCATGTGCAGTCACCAAGGGTTAGCCTATGGTATAGTAGGGTTTCCTCAGGGAGCCAACCTGCATTCCCACCGGAGAGGCATGGGTTCTCTAAGAGAGAGGCTTTTTTGTGAATCGGACGCAAGGAAGATACCTTCCCTGAGCCCTGCAGGGGTGACAGTGGTCCAGGCAGGAACGGTTTTCTTCAGCCAGGGCAGGGCCCAGCTGAGACTCGGTGCTCAGGTCAGATCTTGAGGACTGCCCAGGCCACATGATGGGGGCCAGAGGGGGAGCTCTTGGTCTCCTGAGTGCGGTGTGTGAATCTGCCTGTGGGGTTGAGTGGTGGAGACTCAAGGATGGCGCCCTGCCCACAACTGACCAGAACCTTCCCTGTTGAAAAATGGGCCATCCCAGTGGGCCTCCTGGAGCCTGGTGGGGGTGGTGTCTTTTCCCTGGGGTTGGGTCATGGAAGGGGACCCATCAAAGAAAGCACGTGGCCCTGGAGGCCCCAGGGTTTGATTTCCGGTGCATACTTGGAGATGGCACCTGGGTGGGCGTCCACCACACCCAGCGGCAGGCTCTGTGACTGCCTGGTCTTCAGTGACTTCTGGTATCAGGGCCAGCCTCCTCGGTTGCCCTGGCCCCTGGCCTGTGATCTTGCTGCAGCTGTGGAGTCATTTGGGAGAGCTGTTGGAAGCAGTGGATGTGGTCTCGTGGCCTGCAGTTGGGTGCACCCTAGGTGTCTTGCCTAATCTCAGTGACCCTCTTACCCTGTCTTTCCAGGGTTTGATGGCAGGGAGGGCCAAGGGTGCCCTGTGTCCATGAGGTGGTCCATGTTCCACATGGATCCCATTCACATTATATGAGTCCATGGAGGATGAGCTTGGGTGAGCTGGCACCCCCTTCCCACTTCCTCTCGTGGAGGCATCAGGCCCTGGTAGGACAGCTGTCGTCTTCCTGTCCCCCAGATGGTGAGCCAAGAAGAAGACTTGCATTCCTCCACTGGTCCTGGGCCAGAGTCTGTCAGCCAGGTGCGCAGCCCTTGGTGTTCTGGAGCTTGGGTGTTTCTTGGCAGCCTGCTGTTCTGCATTGAGCTGTGGTGAGCTTATCCAGGTTCCACTGGTTACTCGTGCAGCAACAGGTGCCCTCATTTGGGTCGATGATGAGAACCTTATTTTCTCTTGAGAGGTTATGTGATGGGTGTTGTGGCAGCTCTTTGTGTTTCATTTTCTTCAGTGCTTTTTGTGTGTTCTGTTTTTTTTCCCTTTGTGTGTTTTACTTTCACAAAGGCAGCAGCAAATGTTTTATTGGTGGTATTATTTTTCATCTTTCATTTACTTCCTAATTTGGTAGTGTTTTAGTTGGAATAGACAGTCTCATTGTAGTCTTTCAGAATGATGCCTTTTTTTCCTGTACGTTATGTGATCATGTGTAATTCTTGCCAGTTGGTTTCTTTAAAATTGGGGACTACAGTTGAGTGTACTGCCCATCTCCTACTTTATTGAAAAAGATTGTATGGAAATCTAAAGATGAGAAAGGATACAAGCATGACAGAGGAGATTTATTTTGACATAACCACAGAAATTCATTGATATGAGACTCACACCTAAGGGAATTAGCTTTATAACTTCAGGTAATCTGAATTTCAATATGAGTTTTGCTTCACAATATCTTCATGACAAAATCTTTTTATCTGAACTTTATACAATTCAATATTGAAGACTTTTTAAATTAACTATTGCCTAGTCCTATATTTAACATACATTTGGCTCTAGATACATGACTAGACAAAATTTTTCTATATTATTGTGGACTCTAACAGTGTTTCACTGTTTTGAGTTACTGATGAACTTTCTGTAAGACCATGGTGATAGAGGAGACGATGGTAATGGAGAGGCGAATGTGAGAATCAGTATGTACTTCGTTTATGAAACTTAAGAATTGAGTTACCTGATCACCAAATTGACACCCAAATTTCACTTCCTATCGCGTGTACACCAAAATGTATCTGAGACAGATCTCAATCGGTTTAGAAGTTCATTTTGCCAAGGTTAAGGGCATGCTCAGAAGAAATAAACCCCAAGTCAGGAACAGTCTGGGGTCTATGTCTTTTTCCAAAGATGATTTTGAGGGCTTCAGTGTTTAAAAGAGAAAAGTTGGCTGGAGGGGAAAAAGGGAGGGTATAATAATCCATATGTTGCAAGATAAATGGAGCAGGTAGGGGAATAGTCAGTAATGTATTCATCCCAGCTGAGTAAATCAGCACTTTACATAAGAGAAGGGAAACATAGAGTAGCCACCTGTGGAGATCTTTAACCTTTAATCCGTAGCTATCTGCTTAAGACCAAAAGGAAATACTTGCATGACTCAGCTTTAACTGATGCTCTGTCCCTTCCAACCCTTGTGGAAGGATGCTATTCTGGATAAACATCCAGACAACATAAATACATGTATAAAGAGTATCTTCAGGAGATGGAATAATGTAAAAATCATGCTCAGTAGGATTAAGCTGAGGCTCAAAAGTAGTGCCAATCCTTGCAAGAAGGTGTGAGAAGTCATTAGATTTGGGGATATGGGGTATTCCATTTTGAGCTTGGTAGGAAGAAATGCTTTAGGGAATCTTGCTTCATTCACCTCTGTCTGCTTCCAAAGGAACTTTAAAATTCTTTTATCTTGATCTTAATGTCTTTATTCTTAATACTCATATATTATTAGAGTGAATATCTTGGTTTATTTTTTCCTCACCATGTACTTCAGAATGTTCAACCAGGTGTGTCATTACATGGGTTATATATGTTAGTTCTGTCTTCGGTAATTAGAAAATTCCAGGTAGACCATTAGAATATTAAACATTGGCTTTCAAAATGATTACATTTACCTGTTTATGCAAAATAGGTGAGCAATGGTCTGTTCTTTCCTATCAGTGAGTGATCTAATGGGGTCCTCATTTAAACTCCTTTTTTTACTGAACATACTTTGATTTAAAAATGGAGACATTTAGTAATTCATTGCAGTCACTCTGGTGATTGCACAAATAGACACTATGTTTCTGTTGTTTTTATTTTTTGGGTTGCTGTGTATGGTGTTACTTGGGGATCATTGAGGCACTCCTCACAACTGAAAGACTTTGGCAATTTTAGGGAATGGCTTGAGATTCAGCTATATGTTACCCTTGATTGAAATTGAATACAATGCAGATAGTATGAAATCTCTTTCCTTATCCTGAGTCTCACTCGGTGTCAGGCCTCCATGTGCAAGCCTGGACCCAGGAAGTCTGAAGTCCTGCCTGCCTTGGCTGATTGCCCCCAACCCCCAGCCTGCGTTCGCCATTATCCCTGATCCCCCAGTGAAGCTTACCCTGGACATTAAGCTTCTAACCCCACCCTGACATCTTAACTGTTATTATGATAATATGAATGCTCCTCATCCCACCCTACCATCTAATCTACTTTGACGCCTTACCCCACCTGCCGTTGTAACTGAACTTATGGTAATGTATACTCCTTCTCCTTACCCCCACCACTGTAACTGATCTTACTCCGTAACACCCCTGCCCTCTCCCTAAAAGATTTGCCCAACCAACTCCTATCCCACCGCCTTTCGCTGATGCCCTTTTTGGCCTCAGCCCACTTGTACCCAGGTGAATAAACAGCCATGCTGCTCACACAAAGCCTGTTTAGAGGGTCTCTTCATTCAAAGTGTGCGTTTTAACACTTGGGTGTCCTTAGATTGAATGTAAAGACATGCGTATATTATATTGAGTGGAGTATGTATGATGCCAGTTGTTAACTTGAGAGGACAAGCTTTTTTTTTTTCCGTAGGGAAATTATCCCTTAGCAGGTCGTCAAAAGTCATGATACCTATGTGCGTGGTCCTTACTGTACAAAGGTAACCAGTGGTCTACCACGGCTTAAGTGACGGGACATACTCGGAGTATCACACATCTCAGTCTTGTAGAAATTAGGAACAGCGATTGGAAGTCATGGACCTGTAGGAGATGTAATCCCACCCTTTGACGGTAACCTACTCTTGTCTTTTACAGAAAAGACTGTGGAGGAAGAAAACCCTTGACCCTGTTGTTCAGGGAGAAACGGACACCACCCAGTGGTCTGGCCCTGAGGATGTGGCATCTAGTCCACTTTACCACCAGTGTTTAAGGAAACCATCTCAGGTAAGCATATTGGATCTAAGTGTGTGTATGCATCTGAGTGCCGTGGGCTGGGCCGATGATGAGATATTATCTTGGAGAGAAAGGATGACACAAAAATGAAGTTGAGTTTGATTATGCTGAGGCCCAGCCTAGGTAACAATTGTAAGACAAGTTTGGATTTCTTAGTTTCCTTCCATGGGGATTTTATTTTGGGATTCTGGCAATGGAATCTTTCTGTGAAACTTGTTTTGCATACCTCTAACTGTGCTTCTAAGAAAACTACAAATTCTGATTTTTTTTTTTTTTTTTTTTTTTTGAGACGGGGTCTTGCTCTGTCACCCAGGCTGGAGTGCAGTGGCACTATCTTGGCTCACTGCAATCTCCTTCTCCCAGATTCAAGCGATTCTCCTGCCTCAGCCTCCTGAGTAACTGAGACTACAGGCATGCACCACCATGCCCAGATAATTTTTGTATTTTTAGTAGAGATGGGGTTTCACCATATTGTCCAGGCTGGTCTCGAACTCCTGACCTCGTGATCTGCCTGCCTTGGCCTCCCAAAGTGCTGGGAATACAGGCGTGAGCCACTTCGCCCGGCCCAAATTCTGATTCTTGAAGTTTACTGTAATTCCTAATTTACATTTCCTGTAATTCTTAATGTTCTTAAATACTTGGCACTAAGACCCTTGCTCTTTTTCTCTCATTGGATGATTTAGTAAGTCCTACTGACACTGTTCTATTGAGTGGAGGTGAGAGGCTGCCACTGCTGACAGAAAAATTCCAAATAATAATTAGATTTATTCATTCTGACACCATGAATATCGTGATAGGGTTTTCTTCTCAGTGATTGACACGTGATGCAATCCTCATGACAAAATCCTTTTTGCTTACAATTGATTGTTTTCAGGGTTGAGAAATACGATACATTAAAATTTTGCTCAATGCACTATAGTCATTGTGGTTTAAATATACAGATAAAATTTTCTGTAATATTAGTATATTATTTTAACGGTGCTAGGATATGTTTTGATCATTGAAGAATTTTTATGACTGAAGTGAAGTAGAAATTTTGCCCAGAATTTTGTCAGCAAGTTGTTTATAACCATCCTTATTTGGAGACTGTCCCTATTTTTGTTAGTGACTGCCTCTTTCTGCTTCTGTACATCAGCTTACCGCTTACTGACTGGAAAACCTTAAGAGAAACTGCCACGTTGTCTAAAACCTGCTGCGTTGTTTAAGTCCCGAGTTACTTCCCCTCCCCCTTTGCCTATAAAAACTGTACTATTCTAAGCCGGGTTCCAGACTTTTGGGTGCGAACCCTTCTGGGCCTGCCGGCGTAATAAAGTCTGTTCCTCTGATCCCCTGAGTGCCACTTGGGTTTCTTGTCGGGTAAGATTTTCCAGAACAGAAGGATCCTTGAAATTGGGGTAGAAATGTGAGTTTCAATAGTATGTGTTTGCTATGAAACTTGAAATTGGATAAATTGATGAGCAATCTAGTGCATGACTTTTCTCTCCCAAGTTCGTTTGGCTTTGTTTTTGTTATGATGCCGATGGTAAATTAGATGTTTATGCACACTTACGTGAATGACAATCAGGGCCATTCCTTCAGGCAACATGACAACCATTATGCATTTTTCTTTTCAATGAATGAGTGGCATATTTGATGGGATCTACAAGAGGGAAACTTTATTTTTCACTAAAATTGCATTGATACAATGTTGACAAGTTTTGTGATTATTGGTATCATCTCTAAGATGTGATATTTATTTGGTCTAACTATAGAAGTTAACATATTAACTTCTAATTTATATATGTCAAGTTGCTATGTTTTTTCAGTGTTTGTGGTTTATTGATGACTCACAACATAAAGACTGTGGCATTACAGCTACATGTTCTAATTCTGATATATACCTATTACATCATTCACTAAATTAAATACAATTATGAGTAGTATGATGCCTGTTTTCTAAAATCTGAGTTTTACCTGGCTCTAGTATGATCATTATATGATGGAGTGCAAGCAACATGTTGATGCCAATTGTTATTGATAAGGCTTCCTTGAATATATAAACAAGGGTGATCAATTGAAAGTCTTATTTCTGCGTTTAACCACCTGAGATTTTCTCCAACTTCAAGAGACTTGTGTAGTTAGGCTGTAGGCCATTTGTTCATCAGACAGAATAAAGACTATCTAATCGATCATTTTTTCTAGTACTGATCATGTCTCTTCCTTAAGAAATAGCGTGCTAAGCTATTCATACAGGAGGTGATATTTCTCATCTTGATCTGTCTTATTCTCCTCCCCTTAGATAAGGATGACTGAAGAAGAGTACTCTTTGGCTCGTTCACAGCAGCACAGCTGACAAACCCAGATATCTGTTTGGTCTCCTGTGAACTTTCAACCAGGATTTAAGGATGCCATTTTGGTAGGTGTTTTCAAACAAAGTGAATGTATGAATGTGGAGTTCCATGGCTGTTTCAACAATATGACCTTATTCTGACTTGATATGAGATGACATAAAAACTGGACTGACTGGCCCTTATCTTTTCTGGGGTATTCTAGTTTGAGCTTAAGATAAATATATTTGAGATATAGTTTCTCTCACCTCTTTCTATTAGCTTCTAGAAGACCACTGTCAATTCTTTCTTCCTGATTGAGTGGAAAACATTTTGGCAGTTCCTCAAAAAGTTAAACATAAAATTGCCATATAACCCTACAATTCTACTCCGAGGTACTCTCAAAAGGATTGAATACAAATGTTCAAATGAATACAAGTACATCAATGTTCATAGCAGCACTATTCAAAATAGCTAATAGGTACAAACAACTCAAAATCCCATCAGCTGATGAACATATACACAAAATGTGGTATAGCCATATAATGGAATATTATTCAGCCATAAGGAACAAAGTTATGACATATATTTCAGCATAGATTAACCTCAAACAATATGCTAAGTAAGACAGCAAAAGAGATACAAGTATCATAATTCCATTTATATAAAATATCCAGAATAGATAAATCCATAGAGACAGAAGTCAGACTAGTGGTTGTGAAGGGCTGGAAGGTAGGGTAGAATGGGGGATTTATTGGTTGATGAGTTTGCAGTTTGATTCTGGGATGATTAAAATGTCTTGGAACTAGATAGACATGGTGGCATAACATTATAGATATACTAAAAACTTTAAATTGTGCACATGAAGCTGGTTAATCTTAATGTGAATTTTACCTCAATAAAAGAGTAGACCCAGAACTTTAGTTACTTCAATTCTGTTATTTTATGTGACCACTTTTTATTTTATTTCAAATTTAAAACAGAGAAAGGGGATGCAAACAACGAAGTGTTAAATTGATGGTATTTAGAGAACTCTAGGTTTCCATTTCTTCCCACTAAAATATGTGGCAGACTGTGTCTGAATCAACCTTATAGGAACTCTAGTAGAAAATCAAAGGTTTATAAAAATTAAGAGAATGTTTAATCAGGAGAAAGATGACTTAATCATAGTAGATCTTCATAACATTTTAATTTAGTCCTACCTGGTACATAAAGGGAGCAGAGAAAACCTTGTCCCCAGGGAATTACGTTTTGTGTCTTTTGAGCTGACAAAAGTTTCCCCAAAGGACTAACATAGGGGAGTTTGCTTTGTTTCGCCTAAGGCAAGATTCTTTCAGGGCAGAGCAGCTACATGGAGGACTTTTCCTCTAAAATATTGAAAGGCAAATGAATAAGCCATTGCTACCTGGGACCTGGAGAACTTTTAATTTTATTTATTATTCATTCTAGACATTTAGAGAAGTCTATCAGGTCACTTGCTAACTTCTGAGATAATGGAAAAAAGACTTCTGTGACCGTACATGAAAATAGAGTATTTACAAAAAAAGAATTAATTTGGAAAGGGCACTAAACAAATAGGTGACCTGACCATAGCCCATCATAGGCAACAACAGCAAACCCTAGATAGAAAAGAATCTGATTTCCAGAGTTACTGTGTTATCATATTCAAAATTTCCTAGCTGAAGGTCTGGCTGTGACGTCTGTCACCTCATCCGTTGCCAGGATTGGTTTGGCCGATCTCTCTCGGCAGGTGTCCCCTTCCATCCTCACAGTTCCACGTGCCTTACTCTTAAGCATACTCTTGCATGCACAAAGAAAATGACTTTCCCTAATAGAACCATTCTTTGGTCAAGGGTATAATGGTTGCTGTGTTCCCTGGTAGAACCTCCAAACAAAATGTCCTAGCTGGGTGCAGTGACTCAAGCCTGTAATTCCAACTCTTTGGGAGGCTGAGGTGAGAGGATCGCGTGAGCTCGAGTTCAGGTACAGCCTGGGCAACATAGTAAGACCCCATCTCTAAAAATAAAAATAAATGATCCAGTTGTGGTGGTATGCACTTGTAGTCCCAGCTACTCATGAGGCTAAGGCAGGAAGATTGAGTTCAGAAGGTTGAGCTGCAGTGAGCCACGAGATTGTGCCACTGCACTCTAGCCTGGGTAACAGCAAAACCATGTCTCAAAAACAAAGATATTAACAGAAGCTGTCCCAGAGGGAACACAGATATTAGACTGAACTAGACTAGACAAATACATGTCTAGTTAAGATCTACACATCTAACACGGATCAGCAAACTCCAAGTTGAATAAACTCAAAGATCTACACCAAGAAACATAATGACGGTGTTCAAAGACAAAATCTTGGAAGCCGCAGATGGAATTGACCTGTCACATACAAAGGATCTTTGATAAGATTAAGGCCAGTTGCTCATTAGCATAAAAAAAAGGCCAAAAGGAAATGGGATGACATATTAAAAGTGACAAAAGCAAAAACCTGTAAACCAAGAATTCTATGTTTGACAAAATGATATCTCCAAAAATTAAGGAGAAATTAAGATATTCTCAGATAAAGAAAAGGTGTGTGGGTGGGTGGGTGGTGGTGGTAGAGTTGCTAATAGAGCTGTATTAATCCCCAAGTGTTAAGAGAGTGCTTCACACTGAAATCACACAACAGTTGGCATTAGCTCAAAGCCATATGAATAAATAAAGGACACTGGTAAAAGTAATTATATAGGAAATATAAAAGCCAGTATTGTATTTTGGGTTCGTAACTCTTTTTTTCTCTTATATGATTTAAAAGGCAAACATAGCTAGTTATAAAGGTGTGTTAATGGGCATACAGTGTATAAAAATATAATTTGTGACAACGTAAGTGGGGAGGCAGAGGAGTATAGGAATAATTTTGTATACCATTGAAGCCAAGTTAGTATCAATTCAAACTGGATTGTAAAAATGTAGGATTTTGATTAAAATCCCCAAGATAACAACTAACAAAATACAGAAAAGGAAATGAGAAAGGAATCAAAATGCAACAATATAAAAAACAAAAAAGAATGTATGTAAATAGAATTAAAGAAAAAGTAGTACAGATACAGAAAAAATAGCAAAATGGTAGAAGTAAGTTCTTATCACATTTAAATGTAAATGGATTAAACTCTAGTTGAGTTTGATCAAAAGTCAGATATTAGCAGAATGAATTTTAAAATGATCTAATTGCATGCTGTCTATAGGAGACACACTTTAGATCCAAAGACTCAAATAGGATCAAAGTTGAAAGAATGAGAAAAGAAGTTCTATGCAAATAGTAACCAAAAAGAGAGCTCAGGTAGCTATACTAATGTCAGACAAAATAGACTTTCAGTCAACAATTTTTACGGAGTAAAAAAGATTAATTCAATAAAATTCCTATCAGAGTCCTAGTGGTGTTTTTGCCGAAGTGGAAAGGTTTATCCTAAAATTCACATGAATTACAAGTGACACCAAATTTATAAAACAATCTCAAAAAAGATTTATTCTTGAAAAAGAAGAAGAACATTGGAGGACTTATATTTCCTAATTTCAAAACTTACTACAAAGATAGAATAATCAAAATTTGAAAGTGGCAGAAGAATAGACATACAGAATTTTACAATGGGCTAGAGTAAAAAACCTTTGTGGAAACTTGTTTGCGTATCTCTGTGCACTTCTTTGTGATCAAGGTTCAACCATTTCTGCCTTATTTAAGTGATATGTATGTTATAATAATCTTGGCATATTTGGAACGCAAACCATGGTTATTTTGGATCAAAGTGTGTCCTGCTAGCAGAGATGCTTGAAAGAAAGTTGCTGCCTTTGACAAACTAAAACTTCAAAGAGCCCCTTGGAGTAGTGACAGACATATCACATCAAAGAGACGGGATTTTTTCAGGCAACATAATTATCATTAATGGTATCTGTTTTTAGTGAGTGACTGACCTGCTTGCTTGATCCAGCCTCACAAGAAAGTCTTTAATTTTACCTGAACTTGATTTGGTTGAAAGTTGAGAAATCTCGTAACTCATTGGTGACGTACCGAATGTGTAGTGTTTGGGTATAAATATATGGTTAAATTTTAATGGTGTTAGAGTGTTTCGAGGCTAATGATGAGCTTCTAATAATTGAAGACAATGACAGTTAAGAATATTTAATCCTTTGATTCTTTTATCAGTAACATCTGGCATTTATTTATAGCACATACTTTCAATATTTTGGTAATAACGGAACCACGTGGCACTCAGCAGCTGAAAATCGGGTATCGAGTTGCTCAACAATTAATTCAATTTCATATTTCACAGACAAGGTGTATTACAGAATCTCTCATTCTCATCCTAGTTGTCACACTCTTTCAGTCATAACATGATTGAAACATCATATTGTAAAATCATAGAAACCTGAAAGCAATTTACTTCTGTGTTTAGACCATAAGATTATTTTTATTATAGAGACTGTACAAATTAATCACAGAATTTTTCAACATTATGTCAATGTAATTTCTGTAAAAGGAGGTATTTCTTCTTTGAAGGTTCCATCAAGTATGTCAGTTACTCATTAAGAAAGAGCCCATAATGGTATTCATGTTTGTTGAATGAGTAAACATAAGCATCTGAAAGACCTCATCAATGCCAACAATGGTACTTGAACCGATGGTAATGTTGTCAGTGTGGATACTGGGAATAGATTTGGGTTTCGTTTTTCCTCTCTGGGGAATTTTGTTTTCAGCTTAAGACAGTTAACCCTTTGTGGGATTTTTCCCACCTCTGTTTATTTGCTTTACAGTGAATAACAAATGTTGAGCCTTTAAGCATCATTTAAGTAATATGTAATTACTAATTTTCCTGCACCCTTTTCTCAATGGGTGTTTCAGTAAGTCTTGCTGGCAAGAGATGCACCATTCCATTGTTTAGATATAAGGGGCAGCTTTTATTGATAGATAAATTTTAAATAAATCATTGAACTATTAAGATTCACCTCTAAGATACTTAAGTTTACTCATGTAGCCAATATAACCATCACTAAGGGTTTTTCTTCATAATAAGTGACTGACCTTCTTGCTGTGATCCTCATAAGAAAATCTATGCTTTTTACCTGAACTTGGTTTAATGGAAGTTTGAGAAATTTTGTCATTAATTGGTGCCATGTTAGATGTGCAAAATCCATTTAGTTCTAAATACATGAGAAGGCAATTCCTCCCTTATAAGACTGTAATGGTGTAGGGATGTGTTTAGCCATTGATGAACTTGTTATGACTGAAAGAGTCTGACAATTGAGGGGAGAATGTGAGAGATTCCATAATATGCCTTGTCTGTGAAATTTGAAATTGAATAAATTATTGAGCAATTTGATACCTGATTTTCAGCTGCTGAGCACAGTGTGGTTCTGTTATGATCAAAATACTGGACGTAGGTTTTTCAGTTCAATCAACATGAACCCCATTATGGGTTCTTCTCAGTGAGTGCATGACTAACCTAACTGATGAGATCCTTATAAGAAAAACTTCACATTTTACTGAAGTTGGGTTAATATGTTGAGAAGTTTTATTATTCCTTGGCATTGTCTTTATAGTGTGCTAGTCTTCTTGACCAGATCCAAGGGGAGGCATATTTATCTTTATTATTTTCAGTTTGCTGTAATTTTGTGCTATTTGGGGTCGCTGATTCGTAACATAAAGCCAGTAAGGATTGGAGCTAGCAGTTTGACATGCAGCTATAAACGTTGCCTTTAATTTGTGAAATTGAATACAATTAGGAGTTGCTTGGCTGGTATCTTAGATCCATATCCTGTATTTTATGTGGCTCCAGTAGGTTTATTATAATTGGTATATACACAATGTTTAGTGCCAATTGTTACTGATGTGGCTTCCTGAATGTGCAGATAAGAGATGATCAATGGGAAGCTCCTGTTTCTGCATGGAACCACCTGACAGATTTTCCTAAATAAAAAAGCTGTATGGGCTGGGTGCAGTGTCTCATGCCTGTAATCCCAGCACTTTGGGAGGCCGAGGTGTGTGGATTACCTGCAGTGGGCAGATCACCTTAGGTCAGGAGTTCAAGACCAGCCTGGCCAACATGGTGAAACCTCATCTGTACTAAACATACAAAATTAGCAGGATGTGGTGGCACATGCCTGTGATACCTGATACCAGTTGCTTGGGAGGCAGAGGCAAGAGAATCGCTTGAACCTGGGAGGCAGAGGTTGCAGTGAGCCAAGATTGCACCATTGCACTCCAGCCTGGGCAACAAGAGCGGAACTTCATCTCCAGAAAAATAAAAAAGCAAACAAAGCTGTATGCTTGTCCCTTATAGTGTTTGGTGAATCGATGGTTCACAGTTTGTCCTGGGTCATTTTTTTAGAACTGACTGTGTTAATTAAGGAATAGCATACATGAGCTATAGTACATGAGAGATTAACTTCTCATTCTCAGTGTCCTGTCTCTGTCCCTTTGGATAAAGAGTACTGAAGAAATACACTCTTAGCCTGCTGCCTCTAGGGAAACTGTCTGTACCCATTTTCTATCCAGGTGTGCTGCCTCAAATCCACCTGAACCTCAGTTTACCCTAGTACCAGGGTTTAATGTTGGCATCTTTCCATTCCAAGAGGATGTATGTGCTCATAGGATTTCGTATGACTTTGACAAAAATTATGAATTAAAAATCATGCTTATTAGGAGCTATGGACCCGGATAGGTGACAAGTAAGGGTTAGGATTTTGCCTCCCTTACATTTATTCTGGGAGAATTGTATTTAGGGCTTGAGATAATAAGACTCAGAGGAAACTTACTTTTGTCATCTTTGTCTATGCCTATCTGAATAAAAACACAGTTTTAGAATGTGTTAGCCTGATTAAGTGTTTAATGACTAATTCTCCTGTTATTTAGAAGCCTATGCCTTGTCTATTTGTTTTTGTGTTTCTGGAGTTCCAAGTGGCATGAGATATATAATTTAATAGATATAATAGATGACAGTGTCTGCTTTTGGTGACTGATAAATTCAAGAATGCTATCAGAACAGTGAATGTGGCTTTTAAGATAACTGGTTTCATTCATTCTGTCATATGAATATTATTATGTGTTCTTCTTCTCAATAAGTTACTGAACTTCCTGATGGGATCCTCATCATAATATCTTCACTCTACCAGAATTTGCTTTGATTTACTGTTTTGAGATTCATCTTGATAATATAACATTCAGGTCTAAATACAGTGGGGAACAAATTCACAACTACTGTGTTAACGTTGCTATGGTGTTGTGATGTTTACATATCGTTAAAGACCTACTCACAGCCAAATGACCTAATTAGTTGTGGCCTGGGGATTGAGATTCTAGTCTATGCTTTGCCTATGATACATGAAATTAAATAAATTAATAGTGCAGCCTTATATCTGATTCCCAATCATAAATTCACGTTTTCCTTACGCTCCTTGCAAGTAATAGGTATGCTGTGGATGAAGCCAGTGCTTTCTGAGGTGGCTTCTTGTATGTATAACCAGGGGATTACCAATGGGAGCTTTCATTTCTGTGTAAAACCACTAGGCAGATTCTTTAAGGAGATGAAACCTATATACTTGGTTCTTATTTCGTTTGTTGAATCAATCACCTGTAGCCTAATTAATACATCTTCTTATGATTCATCACCCTCTTCCAGAAATGAAGAAACGTCACACATAAGAAATACATGTGAGAGGTATATTTCTTGTCTTTGACTACTGTCTTCCTCCCATTTTTTAAGTAAAAATTACTGAGAAAGAGGACTTTTTGGCTTGATGCCCCCAGCACAACTTTTCCTACCCCAGAATTGTGCACTCAGTGTGCCCAACTACAATCTACTTTCTGTACCAGAGTAGAAGATTTTCATTTTTGGTAAGGGTTTTCAGAAATAAATAGATATATGTTTGTGGAGTGCTGTGTCTTGGGTGAGTGATCAAACGTAATCTTGTCTGAGCAGATGTGATGGCCTATGGATCACATTTGATAGACTGAATCTGAGAGCTGGCTTAAGGTGACAATAGGAGGATGGGATATTGACTTACTGAATCCCATTCCAGGGGAATTTTATTTTGGCTTGAGTAAATGAAACTGTCCTAGGATTTCTTTCTGTACGATTCTAATATTCAATTCTAAGTAGCCAACAATTTCCATGCCTGTTAGCTGACTTTAGTGCTCAGTCTTTTCATTTCTCTTTTCCTTTTCCTTTTCTTTTTCTCTTTTTCTTTTTTCCTTTTCCCTTTCCCTTTTTCCTTTTTCCCTTTCCTTTCTTTCGTCTTGCTCTGTTGCCCAGGCTGGAGTACAGTGCTGCAGTTTTGGCTCATGGCAACCTCTGCCTCCCAGGTTCAAGTGATTGTCGTATCGCAGCCTCCCAGGTAGCTGGGACTACAATTGCACCTCACCATTTTGTATTTTTAGCAGAGACGGGGTTTTGCCATATTTCCCAGGCTGATCTTGAACTCCTGAGCTAAGGCAATACACCCTCCTAGGCCCCCCCGAAGTGCTGGGATTATAGGCATGAGCCACTAGGCCCAGCAGTGCTCTGTAGTTAATTCTCTGGCATTTTTGGAACTAATGCTCTGGCGTTTTTCCCCGTGTGTTTCTCAGTTTTTGCTTGGTAGAAGAGAAACAGTTTCATGATTTTGTGTGAGTGGTTTCTGGTGGTGAATTTTTTTTTTTTTTTTTGAGATGGAGTCTTGCTCTGTTGCCAGGCTGGAGTGCAGTGGTGCGATCTTGGCTCACTGTAACCTCCAACTCCTTGGTTCAAGTGATTCTCCTGCCTCAGCCTCCCGAGTAGCTGAGATTATAGGCATGTGCCACCAAACTCAGCTAACTTCTGTATTTTTTAGTAGAGATGGGATTTCACCATGTTGGCCAGGATGGTCTCGATCTCCTGGCCTCATAGTCTGCCCACCTTGGCTTCCCAAAGTACTGGGATTACAGTTGTGAGTGACCATGCCTGGCCTCGTTGGTAAAATTTTAAGTAAAGCACTGGACTAGTGAAAATAGGGCACTAAAATATTTAGTTTTATTCAGTCAGGAAGGCTGAATATCATAATAGATTTTTTCTTTACCACTGGCTGGCCTACTTCTTCATAAGGTCTTCATGAGAAAATCTGTACTTTTTATTTGAATTTGCTTTAATTGAAACTTGGTAACTTTTGTGATTTTATGGTATATCTTTGTGTTTATTGTAGTTGAAGTGCATGCATAGATAAATTCATCCCTGTTATATAATTGAGGTGGCTGTGGTGTTGTAATGTGTTCTGATCATTGAGGAACTACTCACAGCTGAAAGACACAGCCAATAGTGACCTCAAGATTGAGATTCACATAAATCTCATGTTGCCTGTAATATGTGATATTGAATAAAATATATGAAGCTTGATATCTTTTAAGGTTCCTGATATTTATATTGCTTTATTTGCTTATAATAGAAAGTAAATGCTGTGATCAGTTACTGTTGTTCTTGATACTGCTTTTTCGAAGATACATTCAATAACTTGTTAAGGACGTGTTTCTTTTGTTATGTCCATGTTGCTGTCTGCTAGGCTACAGCCTAAGTATGAAGGTCTTTTAACAGTAAGGGTAATATTCCGTGTATAAATTATCATAGTCTACATGAGCCATGCACACATGAGAAATACAGTTTTCATTTTTGAACTATTGTCCTAATACTATCAAAGTTTTGAAGAATAATTAAAAAGTGAACTCTGAGGCTTCTGGGGCACATGGTCACTACACAGGAGTCCTATAATGACTGTCCTGGTTTCCTGTTCACTTTGTCACCAGGGTTTAAGGATATAGCATCTGGTAAGAGTTTATAGGACCAAATTGATGTTTGCGTGGATAGTTCCATAACTTAGGTCAGTGAGACCTGTTTTCGCCATGAGGAGTTATATTGACATAAAAATTATGAGTCCTAGCCTAGATGTTAACTCTAGGATTGTGCGCTTGCTCTTAGTTCCATCCCATAAAAATATTTATTTATGGACTTGATACAATGAAACTACTGTAGGAAACTTGTTTTACCCACTTTGTATATCTATTTCCATGAGAAGCATTTTCTTATCCTTTCAAGCCCAACTTTATATTTTATATATATGGGGTACAGGTGCAGTTTTGTTACATGGCTGTACTATGTATGGTGAAGTCTGAGCTTTTAGTCTAACCGTCACCCAAGTAGTGTCCATTGTACCCATTAAGTAGTTTCTTGCCTCTCACCCCTTTCCCATCCTCCCACCCTCTGCATCTCTAGTGACGATTATTCCACGTTCTATTTTCAGGTGTACACATTATTTGGGGCTCCCACTTATAAGTGAGAACATATGGTATTTGACTTTCTGTTTCATAGTCGTTTCACTTAAGATAGTGTCCTACAGTTCCATCCATGTTGCTGCAAAAAGCACAATTTCATTATTTGTTATGGCTGAATAATATTTCATTGTGTATACATACCACATTTTCTTTTCTTAAAAAAAAATTTTAACATTTATTTTAGATGCAAGGGGTACATATGCAGGTATGTTACATGTACACCATATTTTCTTTCTTTCTTTTTTTTTTTTTTGAGATGGAGTCATGCTGTTTCATCAGGCTGGAGTGCAGGGGCACGATCTTGGCTCACTGCCACCTCCGCCTCCCAGGTTCAAGCAATTTTCCTGCCTCGGCCTCCCAAGTAGCTGGGACTGCAGGTGCCCGCCACCACGCCTGGCTAATTTTTTTGTATTTTAGCAGAGACGAGGTTTCACCATGTTGACCAGGACAGTCTTGAACTCCTGACCTTGTGATCTACCCACCTCGGCCTCCCAAAGTGCTGGGATTACAGGCGTGAGCCACTGAGTCCAGCCCCCACATTTTCTTTATCCAGTCATCCACTGATGACTTAGGTTGATTCCATGTCTTTACTGTGATAAACATATGGGTGCAGGTATCTTTGATGTAGTGATTTCTTTTCGTTTGGGTATATACCAGTAGTGGAATCACTGGCTCAAATGGTAGTTCTGTGTTTAGTTCTTTGAGAACTCTCCATACTGTTTTCATACTAATTTGCATTTCCACCAACGGTGTATAAGCATTCTCTTTTCTCTGTATCCTCTGTTATTTTTTGACTTCATAATAATAACCATTCTGACTGATATAAGATGATACCTCATTGTGGTTTTAACTTGGATTTCTCTGAGTAGTAATGTTGAGCATTTTTTCACATGCTTCTTGGCCATTTGTGTGTCTTCTTTTAAAAATGTCTACTCACGTTCTTTGCCTACTTTTTAATAGGGTTGTTTGTGTGGGTTTTTTGGTTGTGTTGTTTGAGTTCCTTGTACATTCTGGATATCAGTTCCTTGTCAGTTTCATAGGTTGCAAATATTTTTTCCTATTCTGCAGGTTGTCTGTTCTGTTGATTATTTCTTTTGCTGTGTAGAACCTTTTAAATTCAATTAATTCCCATTTGTCCATCCTCGTTGCTTGTGCTTTTGAGGTCTTAGTCATGGATTATTTGCCTAGACTCGTGTCCAAAAGAGTCCTTCTTAGTTTTTCTTCTAGTATTTATATGGTTTTGGTTTCAAGTCCAACTTCAGTCGTTTGAGTTCTTAATTTTAATGTATTTTCAGAGAAAATATATCTTGGTTCTTTCTCTGCCATTGTGTGTTGAGAACATTTTGCTAGCTGGAGATGCAATCTTTATGGTTCAGAAGTAGTGGTATCTTCGCTGACTGAGAAATTTTTATTAGACCTTGGTCTATTTTTGACTGGCCTCTATGATATTTAGGGTCATCATTTCAGGGTATCTGAGTGTGATTTTTCTTTTCCTTTAGTGATTGACATAGATGATCCAATCCTTATGAAAGTTCTTCACTTTTTACCCTAGCTCTGCTGTCTGAGAAAGTTTAAACACTTCTGACTCACTGGCATAACCTCTGTGGTGAGATACCCTTTGGGGTTCAAATGTACACAAAGACAAATTCATTCACATTATTTTATTTGGAGCTTTCTATTTTGTTGTATTTGTGGATTATTAATGGTACTCATAACTGAAAGATCCTGATGGTTTCTCTAGACAGTTGAATTTGGTTGCTCACCACACTGTCATCTAAAGCTTATGGTGTGGTCCATATCAAGACATAACATTAAAATCTCCAGGTTTATGAGACCAACTTCTGGAGACCACTGTTGCAATCCCCAGTGAAACCTTTGAAAACTATGCAAAGTAAAAGCCATTTAAAGCTTCTTGAAATGGTCCTAAGAGCAAACATTAGATGAAACATCTATTTCAAGAACCTGTAAAATTCATAAAGAAAGGTGAGTCTGTGGTGATTGAAACAAGAGTGCTTCTTCTCATTTCCCTTCTCAGTGAGGCAGAGTCTGCTCAAGACTTCCTAAGCCCAGAGCACAGGGTTCCATCTTTCCCTAGCACCTAGAAGGAAGGCTTCCTTCCTTGGCAAGCAGGACACTGGCAGTTCTGTTCTGGCTGCCAGCTACCTGTTGTTGAGGCTAAGTCCTGGGCAAGTAGTTGAAAGGTGGAGCTCTCATTTTCTGCGCAGTCTCTTCTGCAGAACAGAAGTTCTATTGAGAATACTGGGGTTCTGGTCACTCAAGCCAAGATTTGTGGCAGTAATCTCATGCCATAGAGGCACACCCAAAGAACTCAAGACTGCTTATGATTCCTGCACCCCAAGAAGGCATGTTATCTGGACATTGTCCTCTCTGTGATGGAAAAGAACAGTTTTCTTGACAAATGTTGCTAGGACAACTGGATATCTAGATACAAAAGATGCTACACTTAGGTTACCAGTTTTCTGCCTCAGTCAATTTTGCTCTGATGTAACAGAATACCACAGCCTGAGTATTTGTAATGAATGGAAATGTATTGGATCACATTTTTGGAGGCTGGAAAGATCCAGGGTCTTGGCATATGGTGAGGGGTCTTCTAGCTGTGTCATCCTATGGTAGAAGGGCAAAGAGATGGTATGGATGGGACAAATGTCTTTTTTTATAGGAATCCACCCTGAAATAACAGCATTAATCCATTGATGAGGGCAGAGCCCTCACAGCCTAAGCACCTTTTAAATGTTGCTTTATTAAACACTGTTGCATTGAGGGTTATGTTTCCAACATAGGCTTTTGAAATGAAATGAAAAATATGACCATTCCGAATTATAGTTTGAAATTTCAATGCTCCTTTCTTGTACGCGATTGAACAGGGATAAGATAATCAGTAAAGGTGGATATAAGAACACTGTTAACCAACTTGACTCCACTGGCACGAATAGAACATGACACCCAACAATAGCAGAATGCACATTATGTTACAATGCTCGTGGAGCGTTACTTTGTATATCTGTGTTTTCTCCCTTTATTTATAAAGTTAGCTAGTAGAGTACCTATGTAGTTATTATTTTTTAAAAATCACAGGCTTCTCAGTTATTATCTGTGGTTTTAAAAATATCTTCATTAATTTCTGCTTTGATCCTTATTTCTTTCTTGTACTTTTTTTTTTGCTGCTCTTTAATATTTTAAGATAAAATTCTTTCATTCATCTACTTTTTTATTTTTAAAAATAACTGAAATGTTTAGTGCAATGAATTTTCTTCTAGGACTGCTTTAAATGCATATTATAGATTCTCATATGTTGTATATTTTAAAATATGTAAATATATTTGCATATAAAACACATATTTACATATAAAAATCTACATACTATTTTTAAATATGTATTTTCTGTTTATATTTTTCCTTTTACTCAGGAGTTAATAGGAGATTTAAAAAAATTTCTTGGTGAAAGAGCCTCTATGTTATTGTTAGTAAAGTCTTTTTTTGAGACAGGGTCTTGTGCTGTCACTAGGCTGGAGTGCAGTGGTGCTATCTCAGTTCACTGCAACCTCCACCTCCTGGGTTCAAGCAGTTCTCCTGCCTCGGCCTCCCAAGTAGCTGGGACTACAGGCGCATACCACCATGACCAGCTAATTTTTGTATTTTTAGTAAAGACGGGGTTTTACCGTGTTGGCTAGGATGGTCTCGATCTCCTGACCTTGTGATCCACCCTCCTTGGCCTCCCAAAGTGCTGGGATCACAGGTGTGAGCCACCATGCCTGGCCAGTAAAGTCTATTTTTTTGCATTGTGATCAGAGAGTACAGTTTTTAATATTTCTTTGAGTTATTAATTTTTCTTTCCAACCTAATATATGATCAGTTTTTGGTGACTGTCCCGTGGGCACTTGGGAATCTGTCAACTTTAATATGTAGCCATAAAATGTACCCTATTTTTATGTTGATATTTTTGCCCACTTGATCCGTCTTTCTCTGATAATGGTATATTACAGTTTTCCTAGTTTTTCTTTTTTTTGTTTTTTTGAGACAGAGTCTCACTCTGTCACCAGGCTGGAGTGCAGTGGCATGATCTCCGCGCACTGCAATCTCTGCCTCCTGGGTTCAAGCAGTTCTTCTGCCAAAGCCTCCCACGTAGCTGAGACTACAGGCATGCATCACCACACCCAGCTAATTTTTGTATTTTTAGTAGAGGTGAGGGTTCACCATGTTGGCCAGGTTGGTCTCGATCTCTTGGCCTTATGATCTGCCTACGTTGGCCTCCCAAAAGTGCTGGGATTATAGGCATGAGCCACTGCGCCCGGCTATCGTTTTCTGTTATGGGATCTTCTGTGTCTTGTCTCCTTACATCTCATGTAGTTTTTAATTAATAAAGATGGTTATGTTATTTGGTACATAAGTCTTCATAAGGGTCAGATCTTCATGTGTGTTATATCTTTTAGCATAAAAAATGTGTCCATCTTTGCCTTGGTTAATATTGTGGGTCTTGAATTCTACATTATGTGATATAAGAATCACTACTCCTGCATGCGGTTGATGCGGGAAAATAAAAAGAATCACTACTCCTGATCTCTTTGTTTTCATGGGTCTGGTATTCTTTTGCCCATCCCTTTATTTTCAGTCTTTCAGAATCCATTTGTTTTAGTTGTATCTCTCATAGAAAACATATTATGTTTTATTTTGTGAGCCTGCTAAAAATATTTTTCTTCTAGTAGATGTGTGGAGTCCACTGACGTGTGTGTGTATGTGTGTGTGTGTGTGTGTGTGTGTGTGTGTGTGTATTGCTCGCCTATTTATTTATTCATACTAAAGAGAGTTTTTGTTTTTTGAGAGAGAGTCTTGCTCTGTTGCCCAGGCTGGAGTGTAGCAGTGCAATCTTAGCTCACTGCAACCTCTGCCTCCCGGGTTCAAGCAATTCTCCTGCCTCAACCTCTCAAGCAGTTGGAATTACAGGTGTACACCACCACACCCGGCTAATTTTTGTATTTTTAGTAAAGACAGGGTTTCACCATGTTGGTCAGGCTGGTCTTGAACTCCTCACCTTGTGATCCACCTGCCTTGGCCTCCCAAAGTGCTGGGATTACAGGTGTGAGTCACTGCTCCTGGCCACTTAGGAGAATTTTTATTTATGTTGGAGTGTTTACTTTTGTACCTCTCCTAATTCCGTTAGTTCTTTTCCTAGTTAATCTTTTACTTCTGATTTATCAGTTTGGGGATGTTCTTCTGCACTCCCCTATTGCTCATGCAACATAAGTGCTTTCAGTTTTCCTCTTTTTCTTTCCTCCTCCTCTGTTTAATTGTAGTATTTCTACTTTGTCACAATATTAGTGACATTTGTATGCTGGTCTTCTGCCCTGGATGGGGAATATACACCTGTCAGATTGAAGGAATATCATGTTATATGCTGCTGTCAAATAGACTCTAACATACTTTAATCATCTTTTAAATGATACACTCCAAGTTCACAGTTAACTCCTGACTCTTTATATCTGTCATATTTAGTAAACATATCAGTATTGACAACCATCCCACTGCCATATCGCTTCATGTATTGTTGTAGACCAAAGGGTCCTGAGAAGCTTCTGGAGTTGTCATGAGAGCCAGTCTCACTAAAGTCAAGCTAGACATCCACTGTACTGTTGTCTACTATGAGGTGAATTTGGGAGACACGTTGTTAGGAGCATCCGTGTGGTGTGAGGAATGTGTGCTTATTGGTGGTGGACTTGTCAGGATCAAGGACGAGCACAAGCATCTGGGATGTGAGGTGTGGCTGAATGAGCGGCCACCTGTTCTGTTGCAGCAGGCTGGATAACACATGCAGAGCAGGCTGAACTGTGAACTCCTCAGTGATCTCACAATACCGCTATCATGTAGCTTTCATTTTTCACATCACAGTGTATTTTCATAAAATCTTCACTGGTTGACTACAACTTTAGCGTTTCCCATTCAAGAGACAACTGCTCTGTCGCTTGGATAGCTTGGTAGAGAGGAAATTGGCTATTTTCAGAGTAAACAATTCAAGGAGGAAACTAATAAATGACATAGGTGTGAGATCAAGCAATGCTGATACTTGTAGCAAGGACTAGAGTGCTGAGATGCCTGAATGATAAGTAATTATAGTGGAACCAATGTTGTGCTTTATTTTTTATTAATTTGGAGCATTCTCTGAGTTGTTTTCTATGTGATATTTTGCTGCAGGTTAAAAGCTGAAGCAACTTCAGGGAAACCTCAGGGAAAAGAGGTGAGCAGCCACTTTGGTACCTTTGAAATTCTTTATATGTTCTTTGGGCAGTGATGTCAGAATGTCAAGGACTGTGAGTTCATTCTTTCAGAGGCTTAAAGGAGATTATTCTTTTGCTACATATATTTCCATATATGTGTCCCTACCTTGTTCAAGGATTTCTCATTATTTTTTCTCTTTGTTTAAATCTGTTTTTGAAGTGACCTAAACAATTGTGGAGAATCATTGACATGCTTCCTTTTGTCACTGTTCATGTTGGGTGAAAATAATCTTGTAGTTAAATTCAAGTGTTCTAAATAATATGTTTTGTTTTTTTAAAAATCTTTATCTGGCACATTTATAACATAGATGTTTCTATACATGTTAGCACTGTAATCATACCATATGTTATTCTGCTACCTCACTCCTTAAATTTTTAGTTGATTAAAGAGTTTTTATAAAGTTCCCCAGTAGATTTTTTGAAACAGAGTTTTGCTCTGTTGCCCAGGCTAAAGTGCAGTGTCATGATCTTGACTCACTGCAGCCTCCGCCTCCCAGGTTCAAGCAATTCTCCTGCCTCAGCCTTCCAAGTAGTTGGGATTACAGGCGTGCAGAACCATGCCCAGCTAATTTTTGTATTTTTAGTAGAGACAGGGTTTCACCATCTTGGTCACAGTGGTCTTGAACTCTTGATCATGAGATCCACCCACCTTGGCCTCTCAAAGTGCTGGTATTATAGGCGTGAGCCATGGTGCCCAGCCAGATTTTAATCTAATTTTATTAGAACAATTCAGTCATATGTTTTTTCATCTTATGTATATGAGAGTTCCATTATTCAGATACTAAACAACATGTCTGCTGTATATTTGCTGTTCTGACTGATAATGGACTAGATAAGCATGCAGAAAATAAGCCTGGTGTGCAAAAGCTTATTTGTCGGGAGGGTGCTTGTTTGGATCGATGAAGAGAACACTTGTCTGAGGATGCTGAAGGACTCATTCCAGATGTCAATCTGAGGTCCAGATGTGCGGCCCTCCAGTAGGACAAATAAGACTCTCAGAGCCTGGCTCTATTTGGTGATCCTTCGGTGACAACATGGTACCCCTCTGAGCATGCCTTTTCTACCTCTCCAAAGAGCGCGTTAGCATCCTGTCTTAGAGTCGGTATGCACTTTAAGCTTAGTGGCCCAAGACTTGATGTATTTCGTTCATTTTGAACAGAGAATTGTAGATAGATAGTTATATATGGGAAATATATTCTTAAGTAACAAATGAAAAGTTTAAAAGATTCAATTAAGGGTCAAGCAACTGTGATAGGTACTGAAAATCTCATTAGTGTTGTGCTAAAAGAAGGAAATATGGCATGCCGATACCAAATAATGACAGTGGAACCAACTTTAGTGCTTTGTTATTTTACTGTGGTGTATTTTCTAAGATGGCGTTTGCTTTTTTTTTTCTTTCATGTTTTGCTGAGATAGAAGGGCTGGAATCGGATCCTCCACTTCAGAGAATAGGGGTGAGTAGCTAAACCATTATCTTTTGAAATTCATATGTCGTATGCCCTTTGCTAGGTCTCTAGGTCTTTGTGTACATCTTTTCAGAGGCTTATTGGAGGACATTTTCATGTCTTTTTTTCTCCTTGAGACCATCACCATGTTACCTACACTATTGCATCCTTATCATTTCTGTTTTAATTTTAACTCTTTTCTCCTTTTATGGAAAAATGTAGAACTTAAGAGAACTTTTGGCAATTTGATATTGGATCAAAATTTATTGTAGTGAAATCCAGTTATGCCAGAATATTAACATATTTTCTTCATCTGTTTAATTATGGGGGTTTCAGAATAGAGACTCCATGGTTCATGAGATCTTTGTGGTTGTACCACATTATATTTGTGCTTCTAATTTAATTATTAAGGATTGACTCGAATTGGTCTTTTTCTCATTGTTGCAATAAGGTAAGTTATATATGAAATGTTTTTATCTTTATGGTGTGTCTGAGGTAATCGTAGATGTCAGAGCCCTGGCGGTTTCCAGAATGCATATAATTTTTATTTCTTGATCTGTGTGTTGAGTACTTGCTGTCTGAATCATGCAAATATATTGAGCTTTACAATTTTAGCGTATTCACTTTTCTACATGTATACTATTCTTCAATAGAAAGTAAAAAAAAAAAATTGAACTAGTCAAAATACTGGTTAATACCTAAAAAGTGTAAAGTAGATTGTGTATTACATGGTGCTTATTGATTGATGCCCTCATAAAAGATCAAGTGGGTTCTCTCTTTAGCCCAGGCCTTTTTAGCAAATCATGTCATGAGTAGTTACTCAAGTATTTTTATTTTAACACGTGCATATTTTTTCTATGCCTATTCTTCTCTCATATTTTTTTCTCTGTTATAAAAACATGCTGAACAATCCCAAGTCTTGAAGATTGCAGTATTGTCCCAATGTAGTCACGTGTTTTGGTACTCAATTCTTTATACTTTCTTTGAAGATCACTTGAACTGGTACATATCTCTTGTTTTGAAGAGAGGGAATTAATGTGATGTCTTGATGCTTTTCCATTCCACCTGCTGTATAATTGAATATACAGACAAATATGGTATAATATTTAGCGTGATTATTTCTACACCACATGCAAGATTTTCTCATAGATTTTTTTTTTTTTTTTGAGACAGAGTCTTGCTCTGTTGCCCAGGCTGGAGTGCAGTGGCTTGATCTTGGCTCACTGCAACCTCCGCCTCCTGGGTTCAAGTGATTCTCCTGCCTCAGCCTCCTGAGTAGCTGGGACTACAGGCGCATACCACCACACTCAGCTATTTTTTTGTATTTTTAGTAGAGGCGGGGTTTCACCATATTAGTCAGGATGATCTTGATCTCCTGACCTCATGATCCACCTGCCTCAGCCTCCCAAAGTGCTGGTATTACAGGCGTGAGCCACCGCGCCCGGCCTTACTCATAGATCTTAATAGAGGCCCACATGCATTGTATGGTTGAGAATTTGGGGAAATATTGTTGAAGTCAGGTAAGGTATAAAGCCAAAAGTCAGAACAGTGAACTTCCTGTTTAAGAATTTCCTTGGCGATTACTTAGTCAATATACAACTGATAGTGCTTTTCACCTTTTGAGTTCTTGACACATGAAAGCTAAAATGTCTTTCAGCTTTTAGTCCTGCTTCCCTAGTTTTCCCTTCTTTAGTTTAAGATCAAATATAGAAGAATATAAAATTATTTATGACAGATGTATTTTTAACCTTTTCCCCATGCTTTCCAGCGGTAAAATGTTTAGTCGTCTGCCCTATATTAGGGAAAACCTTTCTATGCTAATACAAGTATCTATCAATTCATTTATCTTTATATATAATATTTATTGATCATAACCAATTAATTTTATTGTAAATGAGCTTTAGATTGGACACATTACATTTTGGTAGTAATATATGTTGTACAATCTCCTGAGGTCCTATAGGTCTTGAGATCTCTATGTCAAAAACTATAAATGTACCAGGGTCCTCAGTAAATATAAACGACACCACATTTTCTTTAGCAATTTCTTATTTTCAGAATAATGGTTATCAGTGTTTTGCTACTGCAAGATACCATACACTTATAATCAGAATATGCCAGTTTTTATGCACTCATGCCTCTATTTCTGTAGAGCATTCCTAGAATGAGTAATGCTTGAAAATTAGGTCCGTGTGATTTCTTTAATGAGGTACAGTCAAATCATCAAATATTCAGGTTATTATTTCAGTAACGTATTAGAATGTCAAGGTAAAGTTATACAACACACATATTTACACAACATAAAATATATTTTATTTAATGTATCTTCTTAAGTGGTAAGTATGTTTAACATTATTAAAATAGGTTAAAATGGTTTATAGTTAATACAATGAAAATTGGCAGTCCTTTTACAAAACATGTGCCATAACTATAGCATTTATCACTGACGGTCATACCAGGATAGTATTTTATTTCCAATCACTGAAATATTCCTAATTGCAAAAAAATTTGAATACTAAATTCAGAATTTTTGAAAGAGCCATTGTCTGGATAAATTATCCAAGTTTCAGTTTTATTTATAATAATTATGTATTTATAAATTAATACATAATAAATTAATAAGTTGTGGTAGGTAATGCAGAGATGACAATGAAAGGACAAAATTGATTAGACTGATAAAGTAATGTTAACATGAAGAAATTAACCAGAATGCCATCCATACTATAAAGTTAAAGAAATTTATCAGGACAGTTCTCTAAAATACTCTTCTCAATTTTAACATTGTAATAGGAATTTTTTTTTAATGTGGTATTACGTGTGTTTCCTTCCAGATAATTTGAACAAATTCATATTTGGAATTTTTTAAAGCCATATCTTTGTCCTTAGTGCTGGTCTATTTTTGAGAATGAATGAATAAGAAATATGTAAAAGCCATAAATGAAGGTGTCAGTTTGAAGTTGGCAATCAATTATACAGAACACAAAGAATTTTATCTTGTATAATGTTTACTTAGCTTTATAGAATTGTGCTGAAACAGCAATAAAACATGGACATTATTATCTCATTGAAAGGTCCAATAGGTACTGAAATACAACTTTTATTTTGAACCATCCACCCTATAAACACTGTATAGCTTATTTAGATGACAGCGTGTGTGTGTGTGTGTGTATGCATATGTGTGTATGTGTGTGTGTGTTTGTGTGTATGTGTATGTGTGTTTGTGTATGTGTGTGTGTATGCATATGTGTGTGTGTGTTTGTGTGTATGTGTGTGTGTGTATGTGTGTGTGTGTGTGTGTGGGTTGACAGGGAAGCAAGAACATCAGGTTGCCAATGATGCAGTCTGTCTATGCTGAAAACATGGCTCCCCCAGTTCTGGAATGAGCCCACAGATCAAGCATTCCCAGTAGACATAGCAGGCTCAAATCCCCATGTAGACAATATTTCATGATTATCTTATGTCAATAGTTTCCAAGTATACAGTTTGTGTGAAGACAAATCCAATGTCATTTTTCTTGGCTAGCCTATGTGTGGGGTAAATCTATTATTTATTTATTAACTTGCTTCCCAGAAAATGACAATCAGATTAAGAAACTGCAGCCAAGTGGCCATGATGAGGTAGATACTGAAGTGTAAGCTTATGTTAATGATGCCCTTGCTTTGGATAAGCATATATAAGAGAAAATTGGAAAAACACAGATGGCAGGGAAGCCTTGATGGGGGCAAAATGTAGGATTGTATGTAGTAATGCAATCAATAGATGAGCATTTGACAGTCATATTTTTCAAATATGGATACAAATTGCTTAGGACAGTAAAGAGAGACAAAGTTGAAAGCAGGTTTATATTAGGTGTTGTTTTAGTCTTGATCCCTTTTTGCTCCAATAATTAAAGTGATCAATATTAAAAATCGATTCATGCAACATTACTTATTTCATTCTAATTTTTATATGTGTCAACAGTGCCATCTCCCAAACTGTACTATCCTCTTCAGGAGAACTGACTCTGCTGAAGTTTGTAAGGTTGACATGTTGCCAGCTTTAATTAAGTAAAGCTGAAGTGTATACTGAATTCTTAATGCAAATAACAACTCTTTTGGAAAGTAACCCAGTTATAGAAGTGCTAATTTGTCAGGAGCTGCCCTTCCAAGATCAATGATGAGGCGTTATCTCAGGATTCTGAAAGATTGTTTTCAGATATCAACCAGACTTTTAGAATGGTTCAATATGATGACCTCCTGAATTATCTCAGTAGTCCCTATGTACATGCTTTTCTTTTCTCTCAGCAAATGGCACTGTCATAATAGCTTTCTTAGGCAGACTTCACCTTAGGGTTTTACATTAAGGAGGGGTCTGTTGTTTCATTTGTTTTGAACTATTTGTTGTTGATTGTGTACAGTGCTTGAGTAAAAAAGCTGAATATAGAAATAGCTAGAATACATTTTTTAAATGATCAGGTGACTATAAAGTGGATTATTAGTGTCAGTAATGTTGGGAAAGTTCTAAGAGAATATAGGGAACTTGGACATGACACAGTTATAATGGTACCAAATTGTAGAGTCTCATTATAGTTAATATTTATGTATTTCTTTCCATTTGATTTGTGTGCTTTTTTTCCTGCATGTTTTTGGCAGATAGAATGGCTATAACAAGTAACAGCATGTCAGGAAATAAAAATAAGCAGAACCCCATTCCTTTAAAAATCTTCATTTAATGAGAGGGCTGTAAAATGAGTCTTAATACATTTAAAGAATTAGAGTCATGTAAACCATGTTAATTTAATTCCACAATGGTATTGAATTAGAAGTAAGAGGAATTTCTCTTGAAAATCTCCCAAATGTTTGGAAATTTAACTTAGCATTTCTGACCTATTTATTGGTTTAAAAAATAGATATAAAAAGGAAAATTGAAAAGTCTTTTTTGAACTGAATAAAAATAAAAATATAGAATCTAAAAGTTTATGAGATACTAATAAAATATGGGGGAAATTTATAGCACTGAAATGCCCATATTAGAAAAGAAAAAAGGTTTTAAATCAATAAATTTGTATTTAACCTTAAGAAACTTAGAAAAGAACAAAGTAACCCAGAGTAACTCAAATAAAGTGATAAAGGTAAGAGCAGAAATCAATGACATATAAAACAACAAGAAAACACAAAGAAAAATTGATAAAATTTAAAAAATAGCCCAATGAGGAGATATTGATAAACTTGTAACCAGATTGATTTAAGGAAAAAAAGTCAAAACACAACTACCAATATTTGAAAATGTAAGAGGGTAGATCATTACAGATTCTATGAATGCTAAAATGATAATGAGGAAAAATTATTTAAAAGAGGCATTCAGCCAGGCATGGTGGCTTACCCCTGTAATCCCAGCACGTTGGGAGGGCCAGGTGGGAGGATTGCTAGAGCTCAGGCATTCGAGACTGGCTTTGGGCACCATAGTGAAACCTTGTTTACACAAAAAATACAAAAATTAGCTGGGTGTTGTGGTTCATGCCTATTGTCCCAGTCACTTGCGAGGCTGAGGTGAGAGGATGACTGGAGCCCAGGAGGTTGAGGCTGCAGTGAGCCATGTTTGTACCACTGCCCTCTGGCCTGGGTGACAAAGCAAGATCCTATGTCAAAAAAAAAAAAAAAAAGTCAATATTTTTCAATAAATGAAATGGAAAAATTTCCTGAAAGACACAAACTACAAAAATTCAGTGAAGAGGTAGATAACCTATCAAAAAAAAATTTACCTGATAGCTCTGTATCAAGTAAATTGAATTTGTAGTTAAAAGCCTTCCAACAGAGAAAACTCCAGGCACATATAGCTTTCTCTGAAATAATAGTAATAATAAAAAATCCTCTACAAGATTCCAGAACATTTAAAAGAAGGGAATAGTTCCCAGCTTACACCATTTGAACAGCAGTAACCAGATAAGAAAAAAAGACAGAAATTTAAAAAGAATATACAATATACGTCATAAACATAAATGCAAAGAAATCTAATCAAAATTTTAGCAAATGAAATGTAGAAATAATTTATGACCAATTGAGGGTTACCCAAGGAATTAAAGTTTGGTTTTACATTTAAAGATCAACCAATATGGAAAATCACTTCTGGAAAGTCAGAGTAAGAACCTCCAAAAACCTATTCCTCCATAAAACCAATGAGAACCTTGACAGAAATAGTCAAAATTAATTTTCCAAAACTTTGGAAATTAACCAAAGGCTTACAAAATTCTAAACATTTATTCAAGAAAAATGGCTGACTCAGAACAGCCAGCTTTGTGACATTTTAATATGCCCCCTTCCCATGCTTTTCTCCCTAGCACTGTGGTAGTCTTAAAAATTAGCAGGATACCAACCACTGGAGAAGAAAGGTTTGGAAATTTCCCGAAAAGTTCCATCCCCGTAGTATTATCACGATTTGACCTCTAAAGCCCAATCTATAGGATTTATATTCATCTGGACTGACTCAGAGCTCACTCAGTAAGGAAATCTCAATTTCAAGGTATTGGTCAAAAAGAATCCATGGCAGTTGTTGACTATCACAACTGCTTGAAGTGTTGCCAACAGTTGGGATAAACAAGAAGCTGGTCAAAAACTGAAAACAAAAATCTTGGGAATTGGATGTCCAGAGGATGATTAAAAAAGCTCTTGACTTTTTATCTAGAAAGCCACATGCAGGCCAGGCACGGTGGCTCGCACCTGTAGTCCCAGCACGTTTGGAGGCTGAGGCAAGTGGATCATGAGGTCAGGAGTTCGAGACCAGCCTGACCAACATGGTGAAACCCCATTTCTACTGAAAATACAAAAATTAGCCAGGTGTGGTGGTGCATGCCTGTAATCCCAGCTACTCAGGAGGCTGAGGCAGGAGAATTGCTTGAACCCAGGAGGTGGAGTTTGCAGTGAGCCAAGATTGTACCACTGTGCTCCAGTCTGGGCAACAGAGCAAGGCTCCATCTCAAAAAATAAAAAAGTCACATGAATGTACAGGGCTGTATGCTAGCACACGAAATGCCTGAAAAGGCCCTAATTGTTTACCTCTGGCTTTCCTTTTATGCTCTGGGCAAGCTAAGAAAGAGTTTTAAGTTACTTAAATGCTGAATGGGAACCATAAAACACATGCACAGAGCACCTCAGTAAAGGGTGAGAGAGCATGTTAGTTAGAAGCATTAAAGGAAATCTCTTTCTAGTCATTATCTGCACACTAACCTAACTAAACAGAGACTTCAGTATTCACATACTACAGGGCATATAAACTTTACAGAATTACTCCAGGTAAATCATATTAAAAAAAAAAACAGCAACAAAAATAAACTATGAGAAAGGGGAGAATATGATTTAAAGTGTTCAACAAAAAATTACAAGACATGCAAAGAAACAGAAAAGTATGACACAAATAGGATAAGATGAAGTCAATGAAACTATCCTTGAGGAAGACTAGATATTGGACTTACTAGACACAGACATTGAACCAGCTGTTAAAAATAGGTACATAGAACTAAAGAAAAACATGTCAAGAGAGTTAAAAGTATAAAAATAATGTCTTGCCAAATATAGACTACCAATAGAGATATAAATTATAAAAAAAGACAACATGAAAAATATGAAGCAAAAAATTAGACAACGGAAACAAGACCTCTATTAGAAGATATGAGCAGGCAGAAAAAAATCGGGATCTGAGCAATAGGGGGGAAAAATAAGAATGAACTGAGCAACAAAGAACTGTAGGACAGCATCTCTCATACCAATGTATGCATAAACTGGAGCCTTAGAAGGATGAAAAAGGAGAAGGAAAAATAACTTCCCAAATTTTATGAAAAACATTAATATTAATTTATATACCCAAGATGGCTAATAAAATCCAAGTAAGATAATCTCAGAGAGCAACACCTATACACATCACAGTCAGTGTGTCAAAAGACAAACATAAGGAGAGAATTCTTAAAGACAGTAAGAAAAAATTATTCATAACATACACACCATCCTCAATAAGTCTGACAACTGACTTCTCACTGTAAACCATGCAGGTTAAAAAGGCAGTGTATATAACCAAAGTGATGAAATAAAAACTCTCAACCAATGATTCTAGATCCAACAAAACTATTGTTCAAAAAGAAGAAATGAAGACATTCCTAGATAAATTAAATATCAGAGAAATTTTCTCTATAAAAAATTGTCCTAATAGAAATGCTAAAGGAACTCCTTCAGTCTGAAATAGAAAGGTACTGTAGAGTAAACCAAATCCGCAAGAAGAAATAAAGAGAACCAGTGAAAGTAACTACATGCATAAGTTTAAAACAAAGTATAAATTTATTTTGTTTGTAACATTTTTCTTTTCCTATTTGATTTAAAATATAATCTCAATTATAAATTTGTGTTGATGTTATGATATAAAGATCTAATTTTGGGTAGTAGCAGCAAAATGGCAGAATAAGAGTTTTCTATTGTTGTTTTCCCACAGAAGTATCAATTTTGACAACCATCCATGTGCAAGAGTACCTTTGTGGGAATTCAGGAGTTGAGAGTAACAGTTCAGCACACCAGTAAACAAATCTAAGGCTAGATTCATCGGAAAGGGTTAAAACAGTTTCACTTTATCTGCATCACCCTCCCCCAAAAGTGGCACAGCTCAGTAACAAGAGCCCATTATAATCTTCCACAGGGGCAAATTAGAGTATAATAGGTGAGACCCCAGTTTCTCCAGGCATACAGGCCCCTGCCCAAAAGATCCACTGTATTTTCATCTCACCCAGAATACTGAGGTGATCAGCAAGGTGGAGTGGTTGGAAGAGGGTAAAAGCAGGAAATAGAGGTGGGGACTCATAGCAACCTACACTTGAAACTGCCATAAATCCTACCAGTTGCTTCATGGACTCCACCAGGAGTGCACTTAGTATGCATCACTCCCGTCTTGCCAACAAAACCCCAAATGCTCCCAATGCCTCACCCACTCTTTGGCTGCCTCCCCAAGTGCACTCCTGTGAAAAGCAAGTGAGAATCTCTGCAATGGTTTGCAAGCATGTGTTGACAGCTGGCTCTACTCTGTAGGACTGGAAGAAAGCTCACAAACATGAGAATTTCAGGACACTATCCTAAAAAAAAAAAAATGAGACTTCAGCACCTAGCCTGGCTTTATGCAACCTAGAGAAGGTGATATGGTTTGGCTCTGTGTCCCCACCCAAATCTCAGGTCAGATTGTAATCCCGATGTGATAGAGGAGGGGCCTGGTGGGAGGTGATTGAATAATGGGGGTGGACCTCCCCTTTGCTGTTCTTGTGATAGAGGTCTCATGAGATCCAGTTGTTTGAAAGTGTGTAGCACTTCCACCTTCACTCTCACTCCTGCTTCACCTTGAGAAGACATGCTTCCTTCCCGTTTGCCTTACACCATGATTATGTTTCCTGAGGCCTTCCAGTCATGCTTCCTATACAGCCTACAGAACTGAACTGTAGCCAATTAAACCTCTTTTCTTCATAAATTATCCAGTTTCAGGTGTTCTTTATAGCAGTGGGAGAACAGACTAACACAGAAGGCATACAGCCTTAAGAATCTGCCTCCTTGAAAGAAAAGATGTGTGGAGCAGGTTCATCCATAGAAAATATCTGAGAGAACCTCAAAATTCCTAGCCTGACTAACTGATGAAAGTGTTTATCTCCTAAGCCCAGTCAGTAAAGACCAGAAGAGATGACTGTTTCTTTAAATGCAAAGGCAGCAGCACAATAATTTAAGAAACATGAAAAATCAGGAAAACATGACACCACTGAAAGAACACAATTTTCTGTAATCAACTTCCCAAAAATGGGTATGTACAAATTGCTTTATAATGCACTCAAAACATTTATGTTAAGGAAGCTCAGTAAACTAAAAGGAACACCAATAGACTGCTTTGTTAAATCAGGAAAACAATTCATGAACAGAACTAGAAATTCAAAAAAGAAAAAAATTATCTTAAAACCCAGAAATTATAGAGCCAAAGAATACAGTGCATGAAGTGAAGGAGAGTATCAACAGCAAAGCTGATCAAGCAGAAGAAAAAAAAAATGTGTGAACTTGAAGACTGGCCATTTGAAATTATTCGTTAGAGGCTTAAAAGAAAGAACAGGCCAGGTGCCGTGGCTCATGCCTGTAATACCAGAACTTTGGGAGGCTGTGGTGGGTGGATCACGAGGTCAGGAGTTCGAGACCAGCCTGGCCAAGATGGTGAAACCCTGTCTCTAAGAAAAGAATGAAAAGAAATAAAGCCTACAGTATGTATAAAACACCATCATGAGAACTAATTTAAGGATTATTGGAGTCATAAAGGAGAAGAGAGAAAACGGCAGAAAGCTTATTTAAGAAATAATGGCTGAAAATTCTCCAAATCTGGGGAAAAAAATATGAACTTCCAGGTGTATGAAACTCAAAGGTCCCCCTACAGGATACATTTCAAAAAAGACTTCACCAAAGCACATTATAATGAAACTGTCAAAAGCAAAATCAAGACAATGAATAAACCAATGCAACCACCAGTCATTAAGAGGGAGACATGATTCTTATGTTGTGATTATTATTTACATATAATTTCAGTAAATGTTATTGAAAACTTTAGAATGTTTTTTGAAAAAGAAATTTGAAAGCAGCAAAAGAAAAGAGACTCATCACATACAGGGGAACCCTTTTAAGGCTATCAACAGATTTCTCAGTAGAAACCTTACAAAATGGGAGAGAGTAGGATAAACTATTCAAGTGCTGCAAGGAAAAAATGCCAATCAACAATACCTGGCAGATCTGTTCCTCAGAAATGAAGGAGAGATAAGAACTTTCCTAGACAAACAAAAGCTGAGGAAGTTCATCACTACTAGATCTGCCTTACAAGGCATACTAAGGGGAATTGTTTAAGCTGAAACAATATGGTACTAGTTAGTAATATGAAACGATAAACCTGACTGGTAAAGGAAAGTACGTAGTCAAATTTAGAACACTTTGATACTAATGATGTATAAATAATTTTACTGTACTATGAATGCAAAAGAATGAAATTACACACTTACACCATATACAAAAACCAACTGAAAATTCATAAAGACTTAAATGTAAGACTTGAAACCATAAAATCTTTAGGCGGAAACTTATGGACATTAGTCTTGGCAATGATTTTTTTGGATATGACACCAGAAGCACAGGCAATAAAAGCAAACCTAAACAAGTGAGTCCCTAACAAACTTAAAAGTTTCTGCACAGCAAAGGAAACAATCATCAGAGTTAAAAGGCAATTTAGGAAATGGGAGAAAATGTTTACAAACCACATATCTGATAAAAGGTTAATATCCAAAAGTAAATTAAGGAATGTATAAAATTTAATATAAACAATCCAGTTTTAAAATGGGTGAAGAACCTGAATAGACATTTTTTCAAAGACTTACAAATGGCAACAGGCATATGAAAAAACCCTTGACATTGCTAATCATCAGGGAAATGCAAATCAAAGCTCCAATGAAATACCACCTCCAACTATTAGGATGGCTATTATAAAAAAACTCAAAACAAGTTGGGGAAAGGTAGAGAAAATGGAAAAGAAGACTCTTATACTCTGTTGTTGTGAATTTAAATTGGAATAGCTATAATGGAAAACAGCATGGAGGTTCCTCAAAAGATTAAAAATAGAACTACTATATGGTCCAGCAATTTCACTATTGAGTATATATCCAAATGAATTAAAATCACTGTCTTGAAGACGTATTTGTACACTCATATTTATTTCAGCATTATTCACAATAGCCAAGATATGGAGTCCACCTAAGTGTTCATCAGTAGATGATTAGATAAAGAGAATGTGGTATATAGACACAGTGGAATCTATTTAGCCTTCAAAAAGAAGGAAATTCAACTTTTAAAATCCTTTAAAAAGTTAAACTCATAAAAACAGAGAAGAGAATGGTGGTTTCCAGGAACTGGAGGGTGGGGGAATGGGGAGATGTTGATTCCAAAGGTACCAGCTTTCAGTTATAAAATCAATAAGCTCTAAAGATCTAGTGTACAATAGTGTTACTGTAGTTAATAATATTTTGTATACTTGAAATTTGCTAAGAGGGTTAATATCAATATTCTCAATATTCACACAAAAATAGAACTATGTGAAGGGACTGATATCTCAATTATCTTGATTATAGTAATCATTTCACAATATATAATGAATATCAAAACATAGTGTACATCTTATATACAATTTTGATTTTTTAAAAAAAATTCTGGGGTATATGTACAGATCATGCAGGATTGTTATGTAGATATACGTATACCATGGTGGTTTGCTGCATCCATCACCCTGTCATCCACATTAGGTATTTCTCCTAATGTTATCCCTCCCCAATCCCACCTTCCCCTGCTATCTCTCCCCTAGCTCTCCGACTCCCCAACAGACCCCAGTGTGTGACGTTCCCCTCCCTGTGTCCATGTGTTCTCATTGTTCAACACCCACTTATGAGTGAGAACGTGTGGTATTTGCTTTTCTGTTCTTGTGTCAGTTTGCTGAGAATGATGGTTTCCAGCTTCATCCATGTCCCTGCAAAGGACGTGAACTCATCTTTTTTTTTATGGCTGCATAGTATTCCGTGGTGTATACGTGCCACATTTTCTTTATCTAGTCTATCATTGATGGACATTTGGGTTGGTTCCATGTCTTTGCTATTGTAAACAGTGCCACAGTGAACATACATGTACATGTGTCTTTATAACAGAATGATTTATAATCCTCTGGGTATATACTGAGTAATGGAATTGCTGGGTCAGATGGTTTTTCTGTTTCTAGATCCTTGAGGAGTTGTCACATTGTCTTCCACAGTGGTTGAACTAATTTATATGCCCACCAACAGTGTAAAAGCATTCCTGTTTCTCCACATCCTCTCCAGCATCTGTTGTCTCCAGATTTTTGAATGACTGCCATTCTAACTGGTGAGAGATGGTATCTCAATGTGATTTTGACTTGCATTTCTCTAATGACCAGTGATGATTAGCATTTTTTCGTATGTTTGTTGGCCTCATATATGTCTTCTTTTGAAAAGTGTCTGTTCATATCCTTTGCCCACTTTTTGATGGGGTTGTTTGTTTTTTTCTTGTAAATTTGTTTTAGTTCTTTGTGGATTGTGGATGTTAGACCTTTGTCAGATGAGTAGGTTGCAAAAATTTTTTCCCATTCTGTTGGTTGCCGGTTTACTCTAATAGTTTCTTTTGCTGTGCAGAAGCTCTTAAGTTTAATTAGATCCCATTTGTCTGTTTTGGCTTTTGTTGCTATTGCTTTTGGTGTTTTAGTCATGAAGTCCTAGCCTATGCCTATAGCCTGAATGGTATTGCCTAGGTTTTCTTTTAGGGTTTTTATAGTATTAGGTCTTATGTTTAAATCTTCAATCTATCTGGAGTTAATTTTTGTATAAGGTGTAAAGAAGGGGTCCAGTTTCAGCTTTCTGCACATGGCTAGCCAGTTTTCCCAACACCATTCATTAAACAGAATCCTTTCCCCATTGCTTGTTTTTGTCAGGTTTGTCAAAAATCAGATGGTTGTAGACGTGTGGCGTTACTTCCGAGGCCTCTGTTCTGTTCCATTGGTCTATATCTCTGTTTTGGTACCAGTACCATGCTGTTTTGATTGCTGTAGCATTGTAGTATAGTTTGAAGTCAGGTAGCATGATGCCTCCAGGTTTGTTGTTTTTGCTTAGGGTTGTCTTGGCTATGTGGGCTTTTTTTGGTTCCATATGAAGTTTAAGGTGGTTTTTTCCAGTTCTGTGAAGGAAGTCAATGGTAGCTTGCTGGGGATAGCATTGAATCTATAAATTACTTTGGGCAGTATGGCCATTTTCAGGGTATTGATTCTTCCTAACCATGTGCAGGGAATGTTCTTCTATCTCTTTGTGTCCTCTCTTATTTCCTTGAGCAGTGGTTTGAGGACCTCTCCTTGAAGAGGTCCTTCATGTCCCTTGTTAGTTGTATTCCTAGGTATTTTATTCTCTTTGTAGCAATTGTGAATGGGAGTTCACTCATGATTTGGCTCTCTGTTTATCTGTTATTGGTGTATAGGAATGCTTGTGATTTTTGCACACTGATTTTGTCCCCTGAGACTTTGCTGAAGATGCTTATCATCTGGAGATTTTGGGCTGAGACTATGGGGTCTTCTAACATGTCATCTGCAAACAGAGACAATTTGACTTCCTTTTTCCTAATTGAATACCCTTTATTTCTTTTTCTTGCCTGATTGCTCTGGCCAGAACTTCCAATACTATGTTGAATAGGAGTGGTAAGAGAGGGTATGCTTGTCTTGTGCTAGTTTTCAAAGGGAATGCCTCCAGTTTTTGCCCATTCAGAGCTCAAGTGCTATGCTGGTAGCTCTATTGGTCCCTTCAGAACCACTGGGCGGGGATGTTTAAGTCTGAAGTGGAGCTTACAACTGCCCGTTTTCCCAGGTGCTCTGTCCCAGGAAGGTGGGGCTTTATTTATAAGTCCCTGACAGGCTGCTGCTTTTTTGCAGAGATGCCCTGGCCAGCAAGGAGGGAGTCTAGTCACAGTTTGCCTGCAGAGGCCTTGCTGAGCTGCTGTGGGCTCTGCCCAGCTGCTGTGTAAACTTCCTTGCAATTTTGTTTACACAGGCAAGGTTAGAACTGCCTCAATAATGGCGGACACCCCTCCCCACACCAAGCTTGTCCCAAGTCGAGCTCAACTGCTGTGCTGGCTGTAAAAATCTCCAGCCAGTGGGTCTCAGCTTGATGGACTTTGTGGAGGTGGGACCCGCCAAGGCAGATCACTTGGCTCCCTGCCTTCAGCCCCCTTTTTTTCAAGGGGATGGGCGGTTCTGTCTGGCAGGTGTTCCAGGTGCCAGCTAAAACAGCCGCCCAGTTTTGTGCTGGAAACCTGAGACACTGGTGTTGTCAGCACAGGAATCTCCTGGTCTGTGGGCTATAAAGACCATGGCAAATGCGCAGTATCTGAGCTGGAGTGCCAGAGTGTCCAGAAAAGTCCCCACTGGCCTTCCTTGGGTAGGAGGGGGAGTTCTCCAGTCCGTTGCACTTCCCGAGTGAGGCAGCACCCCACCCTGCCTCGGTTTGCCCTCCTTGGGCTACACCCACTGTCCAACCAGTCCCATTAAAATGAACCTGGTACCTCCATTGGAAATGCAGAGATCACTTGCCCTCTATGTTGCTCTCACTGGGAACTGCACTCTGGAGCTGTTCCTATTCAGCCATCTTGGCAGCAACCCTAATTTTGATCTGTTAATCATACTTCAATGAAGCTGTGAAAAAGATGTAATTTTTTTTTTCTTGAGGCTGGGCGCAGTGGCTCACACCTGTAATCACAGCACTTTCAGAGGCTAAGGTGGGTGGGAGGTCAAGAGATTGAGACCATTCTGGCTAACATGGTGAAACTTATTCTCTACTAAAAATACAAAAAAAAATTAGCCAGGCGTGGTGGCACGTGCCTGTAGTCCCAGCTACTCAGGAGGCTGAGGCAGAAGAATCACTTGAACCTGGGTAGCGGAGGTTGCAATGAGCTGAGATCGCACCACTGTACTCCACCTGGGTGATAGAGCAAGATTCCATCTCAAAAAATATATATATAAATTTTAAGACAATAATAATATAAATTAGGGGTGAGGGAAAAGACGTATGTTGGAGCAAAGTTTTTGTAAACTGTTTAAATTAATTGGTATCCATTCAAGCTAGATTTTATTTTAAATTGTTAATTTAATTGTATTACTAAGGTAATCACTCAAAAAAGACTTTAAAGTATATAGCACTTGAGCCCAGAAGTTCAAGACCAGATGCAACATAGCTAGACTTCATTTCTCGAAAAAATATATATATATAAGATAAATAGTATATATATAAGATATATATGTATTATATATAGTAGATGAACAATGGTATTTAAATAGTACACTAGAAAATATCTATTTAACAAAAAGCAATAGTGGAGAAATAGAACAAAATCACCTAAGTTTTACAAAAAATAGCATATTGGCTAACCTAAATCCTACCTTATTAGTAATTACATTAAAGGTAAATGGAATAAATACTACAATCAAAAGGCAGAGATTTTCAGAATAGAGAAGAAAAATCAAAACCATAAGTCAACCTTATGCTCTCTATATTTAGAGTGTTTAGAGTCAAGACACAAATAGACTGAGAGAATTCCATTTGGGTGTGAAAATATTAACCATGCAAAATGTAATTAAAATAGAGCTGGAACAGCTATACTAATATCAGACAAAATATACTTTAACAAAAATTGTTGCTAAAGACAAAAAGGAACATTTTATAATGATAAGACATAACAATTATGAACATATACACCAAACAATAGAACCCAAAATACACAAAGCAAAAATTGTGAGAATTGAAGAAAGAAAAAAATCAATGATTACAGTTGGAGGTGTCAATACCAAACTTTCAATAATACATAGGACAACAAGAGGAGCAAAATAGAAATAAAAAACTAAACATTATCATACAACACTTAAATAGAACAGCTGACAATAGCAGAATACACATTCTGAAGTGCACATGCAATATTCTCCAGGATGATATATATTAGGCTGTAAAACATACCGCAATAATTTAAAAGAACTGAAATCATACAGCACATGTTCTCTGACTACAAAATATTATAAATCAATTACAGAAGAAAATGTGAGAAATTCACAATGATAGGGAGATTTTAAAATACTTCGGAGTAACTAATGAGTCAAAGAACAAATCACAAGAGAAATTATAAAATATTGTAGATGAATAAAATTGAAGAAACAACATACCAAAATTTTGTGGTGGTAGCTAAAGCATTGCTTCAAGGGAAATGCATAAAAATATATACCTAAATTTTAAAAAAATCTCAAACCAATAACCTAATTTTTCACCTTAAGAAATGAGAAAGCGCAAACTTAACCCAAAGTAAACAGAAGGAAGAAATAATAAAGATTAGCATGGAGATAAGTAGTGAAAATAAAAACAATAGAGAAAATTAATAAACTTGAAAGTTGATTCTTTTAATATATCAGTAAAATTGACATATTATTAGTTTGACAAAGAAAGAATGAGAGAAGGATGATTCAAGATACTAAACATAAATGAAAGTATAGATATCACGTTACAGAAGTTAAAAGAATTCTAAGAGAATATGGTAAAAAGTCAATGTAAAAAATTTAAATTATGTAAGATAGACAAATTACTCCAAAAGCACAAACTACCGAATCTGACTCAAGAAGCAACAGAAAAACATGAATACATCATTTACAATTAAAAAGACTGTAAATTACAATGACTAAAGTTTTTTTTATTTGTTTTTTGTTTTTGTTTTTTTTCTTCACATGTCTTTGAATTAGGTAAAGTTTTTAAGAAGAAATTGAATAAGTAGTTTAATTTTCAAACTAAAATCCCAAGATCAGATGTCTTCATTGGCGAATTCTAAACTTTTAAAGAATTAATGTCAATTTTTCATACACTCTTCCCAGAAAATAGGAGGGAACACTTCTTAGCTCACTGTGTGAGGTCCGTATTACCCTTATATCAAGGCCAAATACATCATGAGAAAAGAAGACTAAAGACTTATGTTTCTGTTCTGATATGTTTGGAAGTCATCTCTACTATTGTCACAAGAAAAAATCTGAACAAACTAAACTCAACGATTTCTTAAACTAACCATAAAATTGAGGTAACGGGGCAAAAACTGGAGATATAGGCAAATCACACACAAAAAATCAGAGTTGATAAGGAACAGAAACTGCTGAAACCAGCAACTCATATGAACACATGAGTGGTAACTGACAAATTTCTGGAGACTGAATGTGGACTAGATTGAGAGTTAAAAGCGCCTAAGGGCCCAGTATTTGGAGACCGCACACGGTTTTATAAACTAGACTTCCAGGAGCCCCAACAAGTTTCTCACAGTGAAGACTGCAGAAAAATCCCCTGATGCTTCGGATAGGAGGAAGGGAAAAGCAACCTTTTTGAAATAAGCCCAGGGGACCAGTAGTCATTTTTAAACATTCTCAGAGCATCTTCTTTCACATGGCAGGGGGCTGCCTGCAAGGGAAGCTACTTTGCCTGAGCCTTGTCTGATCTAGGAGAAAAGCAGTTGTATGGCTCAAGCTCCATCTAACCTTTCTGACTCAGATAAGGGAAGCAAAAAATAAATTAAGAAACTCTTCTGAAAGTCACAACTCAGATTTAATCATAAGATTATAGAACTTTTCTCCTGCCAACACCATATCACCACATCAGCCAGGACTCCAGTGTAATAGCAGTGAATTACAACTGAAAGAGTGAAAGACACTGATTGTATTTAAGAAGGATCTTCAAGGAAATCCCAAAATAAAAGGGGAGACCAAAACAAAGATACTAGAGGAAATTGAACTTGTGACACCTATAGCTACAAAAAAATTTAACAGAACATAGTCCTAACCATATAAACATAAAACCTCACACAGAGACCTATTATCTCAGATTCTATTGCCTGATACGTTATGTTTTATTTCAATAAAAAAAAATTACAAGGCATGTTAAAAAGCAGGAAAAGTTAGTCTGAAGAGACAAATTGAGCCTCAGAAGTAGGCTCAGATACGGCAGAGATTTGGAAAATATACCTGGAGTTTAAAATAACTGATTAATAAGTGTTCTAACAGAAAAAGGCAACAAACAAGAACAGATGGGTAATGTAATCAGCAAGAAGCAAACTCTAAGAAGTCAAAAGGAAATGCTGGGAATGAAAACCTACAAGAAATAAAGAATGCCTGTGATGGGTTCCTCAGCAGACTGGATAAGGTCAAAGAATCCGTGGATTTGAAAATAGGTCAACAAAACCTTCCCCACTGAAATACAAAAGAAAAATAGAATTTTAAAAACATACCAGAATCTCCAAAACAGTGGGACAATTACAAAAGATGTAATGTGCATAATACAAATAACAGTAGGAGTATAATGGGAGAGAGGAATAGAATATCTAAAGTAATAATAGCAGGAGAGTAAATATAGAGGAATAAAGATAAGAAATACATCAGACCATACAAGCAAGAAGAGAATGGAGTGAAATGTTTAAAGTGTTAAAAACTTTATCAGAAATAAGTGCTGTATCCAGTGAGACTATCTTTCAAAAGTGAAGAGGGAAGTGGCAGAGCAGTCATCTCCAAGACCCTGTCCCTTCACAGAAATACTTAAAAAAAAAAAAAAAAAAAAAAAACCGGAACAAAAGTGGTCAGAATCAACTTTGTAAGAATTCTATAAAATAGTAAAATGTTTACAGCAGTAAAGCAGATGCTGAATTGAGAACTTAAAAAGGTGAAGAAAGCTTTGTATTATTTTTATGTATCCTTGCCCCCCGTCCTTCCCTACCTTAGTCTTGAAGACGGCAGCCCGCGTTTCCAGTGTGGGACTCTGGTTCCTGTTTCCTGGTTCAAGAGGGAGCATAATAGACCTTACTTTCATTACTAGTCATTATTATTTCCTTCTTTCTGATTGCCTTGGGTTTATTTTGCTCTTCTTTCTACTTTATTGAAATGAGAACTAAGATGATTTGAGACATTTTCCTACTGTAAGCATTTAGTGCGATAAATTTCCATCTTAACACTGCTTTAGTTACATCCCACATATTTTTATATGTTGTAATTTCACTTTCATTCAGTTCTATTTTTACATTTTTTCTTTTTATACTTCCTCTGAATCACAGATTACTTAGAACCGTGTTGTTCGGTTTTCAAGGATGTTGTAGATTTTCCTTTTTCTCTGTTGTCTAATAATTCTGTTCCATTTTGTGCAGACAACTCTGTACGATTTCAATTTTTTAAAAACATTGTTGTGCTTTGTTTTATGGCCCAGATATGGTCTGTGTTGTGAATATTCCATAGGCATAATAAAGTATGCATGTTTTGTGTGATTAGCAGAGTATTCTAGAAATGTCAATTAGATCTTGTTGGTAGATGGTGCTTTTCAGTTCTGTATCTTTGCTATTTTTTTTTTTTTTTTGCTTAGTAGATAGATGAAATTCTGAGAGGAAGTTGAAGTCTCCAACTATAATTGTGGATTGGTCTATTCCTCTTATCAGTTCTATCAGTTTTTGCATCACTTATTTGAGGCTCTCTTGTTTGCTGCATACACAAGTGGAATAATTATGCCCTCCTGGTGGATTGATTATGATTATATAGTGCCTTTCTTTGTGATATTTTTATTTTCTCTTAAATCTACTTTGGATTATATTAATATGCCCATTCCTTTTTAAAAAAAATTGTGTGATACATCTTTTTCATTCTTTTAATCTCAACTTACCTGTGCCATTGCATTTGAAGTGAGTTTCATTTAGAGAACATACTATTGAATCTTCATTTTAAAAATTCCTTTTGCCAATCTCTTTTTTATATTGAGATAAAATTCACATAAAATTTATCATTTTAAGGTATACAATACACTGACATTTAGTCTGGTTCCTAAATTTTTCATCATTCCAAAAGGGAAACTTCATACTCATTTAGCAGTTAATTCTCATTCCTTCTCCCTGCCACTGGCAACCATAAACCTACTTTTCTGCCTCTATGGATTTACCTACTATGAATATTTTATATAAATTGAATTAAACAATAAGTAATCTTTATACAATCTTACAATAAGTGACCTTTCTTCACTTAGCATACTGTTTTTTGATATTCAACCATGTTGTAGTATGTGTCAGTTTTATTTGAATAACTCAATTCTTTTTGTTGTATACCTAAAAGTTGATTGCTAGGTCATAATGATGATTCTATATTTAGTTTATTGAATAGCTGCCATACTTTTTCCACAGTGGCTCTGTCATTTAAAAATACCACCAGCAATGGATGAGAATTCCAATTTCTCCACATCCTTACTAATACTTATTATTTTATATTTTTATAATTATAGTTAGTCTTCCTAGTGGATACGCAGTGATATCCCACTGTGTTTTTGGTTTGCCTTTCCCTAATGACTAATGATGTCGAGCATCTTAAAATGTACTTTGTCTTCTTTAGAGAAATGTCTATTCAAGTGCCTTGCCCATTTTAAAAATTGAGTTGTGTTGTTGACTTATGAGTTCTTCATACAGTAAACTCTTATCAGATATGATTTATACGTATTTTCTCCCATTCTGTAGGTTACCTTTTCACTTTTGTGATAGTCCATTATGCACAAAGGTTTTAATTTTGATGAATCCAATTTATTTGCTTTTGTTGTTTGCACTTTTGCAAAACCCAGTGTCATGAGGTTTTTCTCATGATCTTTGGCGAGTTTTATAGTTTGGGTCTATACATGTGGATTATTGATCTAATTTCCATTAATTTTTGTGTATGCTATTAGGTAGGGGCCCAAATTCAATTTTTGTATTGAATTGAAAATTCACATTTTCAATTTCATATTTCAACTGCATACTCAGTTACTGCTGCACAACCACTGATGAAGTTATTGAAGAGATCATTCTGTTGTTGAAGAGACCGTTCATTTCCACAGGGAATGATCTGGGACCCTTGTCAAAAATCAACTGACCATAGTTGCCAATAACCATTGACACATTATTGACCATGATTATTTCAGACTGTAGATCTTGTTCCGTGAATATGTCTGTTTTCATGTCAGCACTGCAATATCATTACTGTAACTTTATAGTAAATTTTGAAATCAGGAAGTGTGTGCCCTCCAAATGTGACTTTCATTTTCTAGATTGTTTTGGCTATTTGGGGTCTTTGCAATTCCATATAAATTTTGGAATTGGCTTTTCATTTTCAAAAATGATAGTTGGATTTTCATAGTAATTATATTGATTCTATAGATCACTTTGGGTAGTGTTGCCATATTAACAATATTGTATTCCAGTCCATGAACATGGATGTATTGCCATTTGTATCTTTTTTCTTTTCTTTCAGCAACCTTTAGTATATGACACTTGTAACTCCTTGGCTAAATTTATTCCTAGGCATTTTATCCTTTCTGATGTTGTTTAAATGGAATTATTTTATTAATTTATCTTCTAGATTGCTTGTTGTAGGTGTAGAGAAATACAGCTGATTATTATGCTTTTATTGAATTATCTGTAACTTTGCTGCATTTATTTATTAGCTCTAATAGGGTTTTCTTATTCTTTAGAGTTGTCTATATATCTTGCTCTGTGAATAGATAATTTTACTTCTTGATCTCCAATATGGATACCTTTATTTTTCTTACCTAACTGCTGTAGCTAGAATTTTCAGTATAATGTGTGATAGAAGTTATTCACAACTGTCCTTGTCTTCTTTCCGTTCTTAGGAGTATAGCTTTCAGTCTTTCACCATTAAGCACAATCTTAGCTATTGGTTTTCTTTAGATGCCATTTACTAGATTAAGGAAGTGCTCTGCTATTTCTGTTTGGTTGAGTGTTTTTATTTTAAAATGGTGTTAGATTTTATGACTTTATGTTCTGCATAATTGAGATTATCATGTGGTCTTTTTTCATTTGATGAATGTGGTATATTACATGATTTTGATATGTTGATTCACCTTTACATTCTTGGGGTAAATTCCACTTGTATACACAGGTTTCTTAGGGTCTGCTAATTTTCTTCACTCTTTTCCTTTTCTCTACCTGAGACTGGATAATGTTATCTGACCTATCTTGAAATTTACTATTTTTTCTTCTGCTGCTTAAATCTGTCTGAACCTATATAGTGAATGTTTGATTTTGCTTAACTCTTCGGCTCCAAAATTTCTTTTTTGTTACTTTTTATAATATCTGTCTCTTTATTAATATCCTCTATTTGGAAAGACCTTTTTCTCCCGGTTTTCTTTACTTATTTGTCTGCATTTTTTTTAAGTCTTTGAGCATATTTGAGACCATTGATTTAAGTATTTGTGTACTAAGTCCATTGACTGGGCTTTCTCATAGATACTTGATATTATCTTTTTTTTTTTTTTTTTGAAAACTGGACATTTTGAGTATTAGAACAACATGGCTGTTTTAGAAATACTTCTCCTCCCTCAGGTTTTGTTTCTGCTTGTTGCATGTGCTGTTGTTTGCTTGTTAGTGACTTTTCTAAAGTATTTTGAAAAATCTGTGTTCTTGATCACATGGGTCCACTGAATTTTGTATTCTATTAATTTCATGGTCAGTCAGTGTTTTGAAAGTTTCCTTAGGTGCCTAGAGCCAAAAGAAAAAGGAAAGAAAAACAGAAAACTAAAAGAAGGAAAAGGGAGGAGGGAAAGAGATTTTAAAAACAGTATCTTTGCCATGGCTCTGTGTTTGGGCCCTCATTCAATGCCTAGTCAGGCCGTTGACAACTCTCTTAAGTTGCACCGCCTGCCTGTGTACTGACTAAAGGCCAGCTATAGTGAAAGCATAGCATCTTCTCAGATCTTTTTGGACCATGAGTGCTACCCTGAGTAGGCACATGAGCTTCTTAATTTCCCAGTAGATGCAAGAGTTTTAATATGTTTTAAAAGTCCTTGTTCCACCATGTATCTCCTTTTCCAAACTTTTCATGTTTATTGTTCATCTTAACTAACATCCTTTGCCCCAGGCTGCTGTGGCAAAACCTTTTACCTTTAAATACTTTCACCACAAGCCACCTGGGAAGCTGCCCCAGACCGGGGACTGCTCTGAGCCTGATGAAACGAAGACAGTACCTTGCATCTAAGCACAGCTGCATTTTTCTCAGTGAAATTAAAAAAAAAAAAGACAAGACCTTGCACAGCCAGGCAGCCATAAGACAAGTCTATACCCAAACCACAGTTCTTTCCGAATAAGGTCTGTATTGGACTCTCTGGCCCTAGAAACCAACATGAGTCTGGGATTGCCCTCCTCGTGGCCACTTGTATTAGTTTGCTAGGGCCGCCATAACAAAATATTAGAGACTGAGTAGTTTAAACAAGAGAAATTTCTCACAGTTCTGAAGACCGGAAGTCCAAATGCAGGATTTTATTTACCCTTAAATCTCCCCTTGGCTTGCAGACACTGCCTTCTTGCTGTGTCCTCACATAGTCTTTTCTCTGTGTTCACATCCCTGGTGTTTTTTAAGTGTGTCCAAATTTTCTGTTCTTAGAGGATACCAATCAGATCGGATTGAGACGACCCATATGATCATTTTACCTTAAGTACCTCTTCAAAGGTATCATAGTAGTATATTTGCTGCAACTGATGAACCTATATAGAACATCATCACCTGAGGTCCACAGTTTATGTTAGGGTTCACCCTTGGTGTTATATATTCTCTGGGTGTTTGTTTGTTTGTTTGTTTTTGTCACCCAGGCTAGAGTGCAGTGGCACGATTTCATTGCAACCTCTGCTTCCTGGGTTCAAGCAATTCTCATGCTTCAGCCTTCTAAGTAGGTGGGACTATAGGCGCACACCACCATGCCCAACTAATTTTTGTAGTTTTAGTAGAGATGGAGTTTAGCCATGTTGACCAGGTAGGTCTTGAACTCCTTGCCTGAAGTGAACTGCCCGCCTCAGTCTCCACAACTGTTGAGATAACAGGCATGAATCATCGTGCCTGGCCTTATTTTGTTGGTTTTGAAATGTATAATGACATGTATCCATCATTGTAGTGTTAGATAGAATAGCTTCATTACCCTAAAAATCCTCTGTGCACCGAGTTGAATTTTAAAAGCTCTTTGATCATTTTATGGCAGTTCTTTATTAGATAATACCTTTTGCAAATATTTTTATCAGTCTGTGGTTATCTTGTCTTTCATAGAGCAGTAGGTTTTTAATTTTAATAAAATCCAATTTGTCAAGGACTTATATGACTCTGGTGTTACATTTAAAATGTTATCACCATACTCAAGGTCACCAAGGTTTTCTCTAGGAAATTTATAGTTTTGCATTTTACATTTGGTGTATGACCCATCTTAAGTTAATTTTTGTGAGGTTGTAAGGTCTGTGCCTAGATTCATTTTTTTGCATGTTACTTCAGTATTTGTAAGAAATATTGGTCTGTAATCTACTTATAGTATCTTAGTCTTGTTTTAGTTTTTGAGCAATGCTAGCCTCATAGAATAAATTCAAAGTGTTCTCTCCTCTTCAACTATTTGGAAAAGTTTTTAAAAGACTAGTGTTAACAGTTTTCTAAATCTTTGGTGGAATTTACCAGTGAACCAAGTGGTCCTAGGCTTTTCTCCAGTAGGTGGTTTTGAGTATGGTTTCAATCTCTTTACAAGTTATACATCTGTACAGATTTTTATAATTCAGTCTTGATAGGTTGTGGGTATTTAGGAATCTGAGCACTTCATGTAAGTCATCCAGTTGGTTGTTATAAACTGTTTGTAGTTCTCTGAATAATCATTTTTATTTCTGCAAAATTGGTAATATCCCAGTTTTCATTTTTTATTTCATTGAATCTTCTTTTTTGTTAGTTAATCTAGCTAAATGTTTGCCAATTTTATTGATCTTTTGGAAGAACCAACTTTTGATTTATTAATTTTCTCTTTTCTTTTTCTATTCTTTATATTATTTATTTCCACACTAATCTTTACTGTTTTCTTTCTTCTGCTGGCCTTTAATTTGTTCTTTTATTTAAAAAAATTTTTAAGGTGTAAATTTAGATTGAGAACTTTTTAAAATGAAAGCATTTAGAGCCATAAATTTTCCTTCTGGTGTTCCTTTCACCACCTGCCAAAAATTTGGTATGTTGAGTTTTTGACTTGGGGTATTTTCTAATTTCTTATTTCTTTCTTGACCCATTCATTGGTTGTTTAAAATGTGTTTAATTTTTACATATTTGTGAATTTCCCAGTTTTCCTTTGTTATTGATTTCTAGTTTTATTCCACTGTGATCACAGAAGATATTTTTCATAATTGTAGTCTATTAACATTTATTAAGTCTTGTGTTGTGGCCTAACAGAGGATCTATAATGGAGAATGTTCCAAGTGCAATTGAGAATAGTATTCTGCTGTTATTAGGTGAAGTATTCTCTGTATGTCTGTTAAGTCCAATTCTTCTATAGTGTTGAAGTTTTCTGTTCCTTATTGATTTTGTGTCTTATTGTTCTATTCATTATTAAAAGTGGAAGTAAAGTCTCTATTATTGTGGAACTCTGTTCTTCCTTTCAAGTCTATCAGTATCTGTTTCACATATTTTGGAGTTCTGTTTGCTGCAATTCTTTCCCCACCTACACCTCTTACTCTGTGAGATTATAGAAGAGATGACAAAAAGGATGTTTTCTGAGCCCTTTAATTGTTGAGATTGATCCTTGAGAAAAAGAGAAAAAACTGAAAGCACTAGGAATATACAACAGCCTGGAAGTATAATTAAGTGTAAATTAAATAGATAAAAGTTATAAGCAGAGTATGGTAGAACTCAATATTTACAAGAGAATCAATGTGAAAATTATATAAATTTATGTAAAATAAAACTATTAGACAAATATGATATCCTTAGGATTTTTCTTTCTTTCATGTGATTTCTAATTGATATAAATGACACTAAACCATTGATCTGAGCTATAAAAGAAACTGGAAATTGTTCTGTTATTTTTTGTAGGATTTCTAGAACTTTTTGCTCTCAGACTTAAATGCCAGAGTGTATTCCTCACTTATTATTTACTGCTTTTTGGATTTACATATTATTTGATTCTTTCTTATCTCTTAGCCTTACAATGTAATTTGAACTGATGCCAATTTAAGTTCAATTGCATACAAAAACTTTATTCCTGTGCAGCTGCACCCCATCTAATTTATGTTATTGATGTCACAAATTACATCTTTGTACATTGTTTTCATGTTAACATGGAATTATAAATTTTTATGTATTTCTTTTTAAAATTCGGTAGAAAATAGTGAAGTTAACACACCAAAATTAAAATAATTTATTTTACATTTGGTGTATGACCCATCTTAAGTTAATTTTTGTGAGGTTGTAAGGTCTGTGCCTAGAGTCATTTTTTTGCATGTTATGTTTGTGCATATACTTACCGATTCAGTGATCTTTACATCTTTATATGGGTTTGAGTTACTGTCTTGTGTCCTTTGATTCCAACCTAAAGGATTCCCTTTAGCTTTTTTGTAGGGCAGGTCTAGTGGTAATGAACTCTCTAAGCTTTAATTTAGGGATGTCTTAATTTCTAGCTCCTGTTTGAACTCAAGTTTCTGGATATACAATTCTCAGTTGATTGATTTTTCTCCATTTTCCTTTCAGCTCTTTAAATATATTATCCCACTTTCTTCTGTCTTCCAAGGTTTCTATTAACAAAATTCGGCTTATAATCTTATGAAAGATCTCATGTACATGAGTGGCTTCTCTCTTGCTATTTTCAAGATTCTATGACTTTGGTTTTTGATAGTTTAAATATAATGTGTTTTATTGTGGGTCTCTTGGGATTTATCCTAGAGTTTCTTGGTCTTCTTAGATTTGTATATCCACATCTTTCAAGATGTTTGGGTAGTTTATTTCTTCAAACAATCTCTCTTCTTTGGGGACTTCCATTTTGCCTGTATTGCTTCTTCTGATGGTGTTGCAGCAGTTTCTTAAACTCCGTTCACTTTTTCCCAGTCTTTTATTTCTGCTCCTTAGACTCAACAGCTTCAAGTGCCCTGTATTCAAGTTTGATGATTGTTTCTTCTTTGAGCTAAAATCTGCTGTTGAATCCCCCTCATAAAATTTTTAATTCCAATTTTGTATTTTTCAAGTTAAGTATTTCTATTTGGTTCCTCTTTATAATTTCTCTTTGTTGATATTCTCATTTTATCTCACATAATTTGTCTGAGTCCCATAGTTTTTTTCTTTGTTTTCCTTTAGCTCTTTAAACATATTTAAGACATTTTTTAAGTCATTATCTAAGTTCAATTTCTGTGGTTCTTTAGAGATATTTTCTGCCAGTTTATGTTCTTCTTTTCCGTGGGCCATGTTTTCCTGTTTCTCTGTATACTTTCTAATTTTTGGTTGAAAACTGAGCATGTGAAAATAGAGCCAACTTTCCCAGTTTCTGACACAGTAGTCTTTCACTGATAAACTGGGTATGTCTAAGCTTAGGGAGCAGCTGAGTCAAAAGTTTGTCTTCTCAGGTCTTTCTGAGTATGCGTGTTTCCTATGCCTGTTTGAAACGTTCTCAATTTCCCTATATAGGTGGCTAATTTTTTTTTTTTTTTTGAGATGGAGCCTCGTTCCATCACCCAGGCTGGAGTGCAGTCATCTTAGCTCACTGTAACCTGCATCTCCCAGGTTCAAGCAGTTCTCCTTCCTCAGTCTCCTGAGTAGCTGAGATTACAGGTGCATGCCACCACGTCTGGCTAATTTTTGTATTTTTAGAAGAGACGAGGTTTTGCTGTGTTGGTGAGGCTGGTCTCGAACTCCCAACCTCAGGTGATCCACCTGCCTCGGCCTCCCAAAGTGCTGGGATTACAGACTTGAGCCACAGCACCCGGCCTAAACAGCTACTTTTGAATGCTTTAATTTTCCGATTAGTGTCATCCCAGTTTTTCCTTGCGGTCTTAGGTAGTCCATTGTATGTCTCCACCCATAGTCTCTTGCCCCAGGCATCTGTGGGTCTGTGGTACCACTGCAGCTTTCACGACCTGTAGCTGTCACTTTTCCCCATCTGAGAACCAGGTTAGGTGAGAGAGATCATTCCTTCAGGCAGCTCCATGACAGGTTTGAACATTTCAAGTACGTTCTGTTCTGCTCCCTCTGGTTGAAGGGAGAGAATTGGGAACCCGTTTCTCACCTTCTACAAACCAAGATCTCATGATGCCGTGGGAGTGACAGGGCAAGTGCAAGTGAAAATGCCGTAATACTTTCTACCATTTCGAATCTGGCTTTTTCTTCCCTGGGCATTTGCTCGGTTGCTGTAGGCCTTTCACTGTTTTCCAGAGCTTCCACAGGATTACTTTAGCCAGGTTTTTTGTTCTTTCCTGATGCTTCCCTGGCAGAATAAGGGTTGGAACTTCCACCATTTTGCTGATTCATAACTCTGTATTCACTTTTAAATATGTTGATACTTGAATTTGTTTTATGGCCCAGAATGTTCTCTTGGTAAATGTTTCATGTATACTCAGAAAGAATGTGTTTTCTGATGTTATGTGTGCTGTTCTATAAATGTTACTTAAGGTGGTTAATAATGTTGCTCAAGTCTTCTGCAGTCTTGCTGATTTTCTGTACATTTATTCTATCACTGACTAAAACAGATATATCAGTAAAATCTGTTTTGCTTCAGATATTTTGAGGGTCTGTTATCAGGTGCATAAACAAGATTGTTATGTCCTATTCTTAAATTAATATCTTTATAATTATGAAGTAAACTTTTTTACCCTTGCTAATATTCTTTGCTCTGAAGCAGGCTTTGCTGGTGTTGACATAGTCATTCCTGCTTTGATTCATGTTTGCAGGGTATATCTGTTTCCGTTCTTTTACTTTTAACCTATTTTCTTTATGTTTAAAGTTCATTTCTTGTAAGTATATTTGGTTTCTTAAAATCCAATCTGACATTCTCTGCCTTTTAAATGCCATTTTTATATGATTTACATAAATATTATTATAGCAAAATTGAAGTCTAAATCTTGTGATTTGTTTTCTATTTATCTCATTTTTTCCCCTGTTTTTCTACTTTCCTTGAGGTCGAGCATTGTATTAGTTTTCTAGGGCTGCTGAAGGAAGTGCCATCAACTGGATGGCTTAAAACAACAGAAGTTGATTGTTTCATTTTTGAGGCTATTCATCTGAAACTAAGGTGTCATCAGGGACACATGAAACCTGTAGGATCTCTCTGAAACCTGCAGGGAAGAATCCTTTCCTGCCTGTTCTAGCTTCTAGCATCTTTCAGCAATTCTTGGCATTCCTTTGCTTGTTGATGCATCCCTCCAGTCTCTGCCTCCATCATAACATAGCCCTCTTCTCCCTTTGTCTATCTGTCTATTCTTTTCATCTTAACAGAACATTAATCACTGAATTGGGGCCCTGCATAGATTAGGCCTAATCTCATCTTGAATTGATGACATCTGCAAAGATCCTATTTCCAAATAAGGTCACATTTACAGGTACTGAGGGTTAGAACCTCAGTATATCCTTTGGTGGGGGACCGAACTCAACCCATAAAAAGTATATGATCTATTTGATCTCCTTGTTGGGTTATTAACTGTAATTCTGGTTTTTTTGTTTGTTTGTTTGTTTTTTGGTTTGTTTTGAGACAGAGTTTTGCTCTTGTCGCCCAGGCTAGAGTACAATGGCGTGATCTCGGCTCACTGCAACCTCTGCCTCCCGGGTTCAAGCGATTGTCCTGCCTCAGCCTCCCTGAGTAGCTGGGATTACAGGTGTGTGCCACCACACCCAGCTAATTTTTGTATTTTTAGTAGAACCGAAGTTTCACCATGTTGGCCAGGGCGGGTCTCAAATTCCTGACCTCTGGTGATCCACCTGCCTCAGTCTCCCAAAGTGTTGGGATTACAGGCATGAGCTACCACATTTGGCCTTGTAATTCTTTTTTAATTCAGTGGTTGCTTTAGGATTTATAGTATACATCTTTGTCACAGTCTAGCTCCAAGTGATATTATACCTCTTTATGTACAGTCCAAGACCTTTACAATAGTGCATTTCCATTTTTCCTTTCTGACATTTAGGCTACTGTACGCACATACACTCAGTTCATCCCTTTGTGTAGATCCGTATTTCCGCTGGGTATCTTTCGCTTCTGTCTGAAATCTATGTATGATTTTTTATGACTATTTTGAGCAATTTTGTTATGTTCATTTGTCTATTTTTCTTATGTGCTTTGAGCTCACTGATCTTAACTGTGTGAATTTACAGTTTTAAAAACAAATTTGGAATTATTTGGCTATTATTTCCTCAAATATATTTTTCGGCCGCCCCTGCTTTCCCTCTCCTTAGGTATCTCTGATTTCCACCTATGTTAGCCTCATTGAAGTTGTTCTACATCCTGTTTGAAAATCTCTGTTTTTTTTGGATAATCTGTATTTGTACATCTTCAAGAACATTAATATTGTCTTTTGCAATGTTTAATCTGTTGTTAATACCATGCAGTGAATTCTTCATTTCTGGCATTGCTGTTTCAGTCTCTAGAAGTTTCACTGAAGTCTTACCTGATGAAAAAGACAGAGAAAAACAAATGTTGGTAAAGATATGGAGAAATCAGAATCTGAACACACTGAAGGTGGGAATGTAAAATGGTCAAGGCAATTTGGAAAGCAGTCTGAGAGTTTCTCAAAAAGCTAAATGTAGTTACCATGTAACAGCAATTATTCACCTAGGTATATACTCCAGAGAAATAAAAACATATCCACACCAAAACTTGAACATTAATGTTCATAGTAACATTATTCATAGGGGATTAAAATTATTTACATTATTATTATTTAAAATAGAGACGAGGTCTTATTATGTTGCACAGGCTTGCCTAGAACTCCTAGGATTAAGCATTCCTCCTGCCTTGGCCCTGTTTTCTCCACCAGAAAAGAATAAACCTTTGTACATTTTGACCAACAACTCCCCATTCCCTCCCTTCCCGCCATGCCCCACAGCCTCTAGTAACTTACTCTCTACTTCCATGAATTCAACTTTTTCAAGATTCCACATAAAGGTGAGATCGTGCAATATTTGTCTTTCTGTGCCTGGCTTATTTCACTTAACATAATGTCCTGCGGATTCATACATGCTGTCTCAAATGACAGGATTTCCCCTACTTTAAAGGCTGACTAGTACTCTATTGTGTATATGTATCACATTTTCGTTATCCACTTATTTGTTTACGGACGCTTACGTTATTTCCATGTCTTGGCTACTGAGTCATGCTTCAATAAACATGAGAATAAAGATATCCCTTCAACATACCGATTTCTGTTCTTTTGGATAATACTCAGAATTGAGATTACTGGATCATATGGTTGTTCTATTTTTTTTTTTTTTTGAGAAACCTCCATAATGTTTTCCATAATGGCTGTACTAATTTACATTCCCACTAACAATGCATGAGTTCATTTCTCTGTACATCCTCTCCAACACTCATTATCTTTTACCTTTTTCATAAAAGCCATATATAAAAGGTGTGAAATGACATCTCACTGTGGTTTTTATTTGCATTTTGCTAATAATTAGTGTGAGCATTTTCTTTTTATGTATCTATTATCCATTTGAATGTTTTTTTTGTTTGTTTTTTTTCTGAGATGGAGTCTTGCTCTGTTGCCCACGCTGGAGTGCAGTGGCGTGATCTTGGCTCACTGCAACCTCTACCTCCCAGATTCAAGCAATTCTCCTGCCTCAGCCTCCCAAGTAGCTGGGATTCCAGGCAGGTGCCACCACGCCTGGCTAATTTTTGTATTCTTAGTAGAGAAGGGGTTTCACCATGTTGGCCAGGCTGGTCTTGAACTCTTGACCTCATGATGCTTCTGCCTCAGCCTCCCAAAGTGCTGAGATTGTAGATGTGAGCCAGTGCGCCTGGCCTGAATGTCTTTTGAGAAAGGTCTGCTCATTCTTTTGCCCATTTTGAAATCAGGTAGTTTTCTTGCTCTTGAGTTGTTTGAGTTCCTTATGTATTTTGGATATATACCCATTACCAGATGTGTTATTTATAAATATGTTTTTCCCATTCTTTCAGTTCTGTCTTCACTGTGTTGTTTTCATTTCTGGGCAGGTTTTTTATTTTGATGCCACCCAATTTGTCTATTTTTGCCATGCTTCTGCAGTCATATCCAGAAAAACCATTCCTAAGACCAATGTTGTGGAGTTTTCTCACTGTTTTCTTCAGTAGGTTTAGAGTTTTAGGTCTTATATGTTAAGTTTTAAATCTATTTTGAGTTTTTTATATGGTGTAAGTAAGAATCTCATTTAATTCTTCTGCATGTGGATATCCAGTTTTCCAATACAATTTATTGAAGAGCCTGTTCTTTCCACATTGTGGGTTCTGGGCACTTCTGTCAAAAATCAGTTGATTCTAAATGTATGGCTTTATTTTTGGATTTTCTATTCTGTTCCATTGGTTGATATCTGTTTTTATGCCAGTACAATGCTGTTTAATTACAATTACTTGATATTTTTAAATCAAGGAGTGTGATGTATTTAGCTTTGTTCTTTTTGCTCAAAGTTGTTTTGGCTATATATGGGTCTTTTTATGGGTCCATATGAATTTAAAAATTGTTTTTTACATTTTTGGAAAACAATGACATTGGCATTTCAGGAGATTGCATTAAATCTGTAGATTGCCTTGGGTAGTATAAACATCTTCCCAGTATTCTTCTAATACACGAACATGGGATAGCTTTCCATTTATTTGTTTTATTTCATTTCTTTTATGAGTGTTTTATAGTTTTCAGTATGCAGAACTTTTACCTCCTTAAATTTACACCTCAGTATTTAAATATTTTTGTTGCTATTGTGAGATTTTCATAATTTCAGATAGTTCATTACTAGTAAATAGAAACACTGCTGATTTTTGTAAGATGATTTTGTATCATGCAACTTTACTGAATTTGTGTTTCAGTTCTACCAGCTTTTAGTTTGGTTCTGGTGGAAACATTACAGTTTTCTGTATATGGTTATGTCATCAGTAATTAGGGATGATTTAACTTCTTCCTTTCCTATTAGGATGCCGTTTATTTCTTTCTCTTGTCCAACTGCTCTGGTCAGGACTTCTAGTACTATGTCAAAAAGTGATGAGAGTCATACATGGCCTCCATACCTAATCTGTTGAGAGATTTTATCATAAAACCAGGTTGAATTTTGTCAAATGTTTTTTCTGCATCCATTGAAATGATCATATGATTCACATCTTTCATTTTCTTATGTGGTATATCACATTTATTGATCTGCATATGTTGAACCATCCTTGCATCCTAAGGATAAATCCCACTTGATCATGGTGAATCATTCTTTTTGTTTGTGAATCCAGTTTGCTAATATTTTGTTGAGGATTTTTGCATCTATGTTTATCAAGGATATTACTTTGTAATTTTCTGTCCCTGAAGTATCTTTGTTTGGCTTTAGTATCAATGTAACACTACCCTTGTAAAATGAGTTTAGAAGTACTCCCTCTGCTTCATTGTTTTGGAAAAGTTTGAGAATTTATATTAGTTCTTTAAATGTCTGGTAGAATTCAGTAGTGAAACTGCCTAATCCTGGGCTTTCCTTTGGTGGGAGACTTTTTATTACTGGCTCAATCTTTTTACTTGTTATTGGCGTATTCAGATTTAGTTTCTTCATGATTCACTCTGTAGGTTGTATATGTCTAGGAATTTATCCTTTTCTTTAGGTCATCCAATTTGATGGTGCATAACTGTTCATAGGAGTTTCTTATCTTTTGTATTTTGGTGGATTATATTTCTTACATGATGTAGAATATAATATATAATAATCCTTTGGTTTTATATATTTTATACAATATATAATTCATATAATATTTAATATATTTATATGTTCTATAACATTTATAATTTATAGTTTTATATAATATATATTTAATATACAATTTCTTATATAATATAGAATACAATATATATTCCTTTGTATTTAAAGGATTATATTTCTTATAATCCTCTGTATAATCCTTTGTATTTTGTTGTAAATGTCTCCTCTTTCATTTCTGATCTTTTTGAGTACCCTCTTTTTTTTCCCCAGTCTAGGTAAGAATTTGTTGATTTTGTTTATCTTTCCAAAAAAACCAACTTGTACTTTGTTCATTTTTTTCTAGTCTTTATTTCACCTGTGATCTTTGTTATTTACTTCCCTATGCTAACTTTTGAGCTTAGTCTGTTCTTTTTCTAGTTCCTTTGGGTGAAAAGTAAGATTGTTTGTGATGCTTCTTCTTATGTTGATGTAGGTGTGTATTGTTATGCATTTCCGTTAGGACTGCTTTTGCTGCATCACATAAGTTTTGTTTCCATTTTCATTTGTCTCAAGGTAATCTTTAATTTACTTTTTGATTTTTTTCTTTGAACTATTAGTTGTTTGGGAGCATGTTGTTTAATTTCCACATATTGCTGTATTTTCCACCAGAATTGATTCTTGGTTTTGATTTCTAGTTTCATGCCATTGTAATCAGAAAAGATATTTGATATGATTTCTGTCCTCTTAAACTTGTTAAGATTATTTTGTGGATTAACGTATAGCCTAGAGAATGTTACATGTGCATTTGAGAACAAAATATATGTATTTTGCTGCTTCAGGATGGAATGTTTTGTATATGCCTGTTAGGTCCATTTGTTCTAAAGTGTAATAATTGAAGTCCATTGTTTCTTTGTTGATTTTCTGTCTAGTTGATCAATCTGACCATTGTGGAAAGTAGGGTATTGAGGTCCCCTATTATAGTATTGTAGTCTATCTCCCTCTTCAGATCATTTAACAACTGCTTTATATATTTAGGTGTGTCAATGTTGGGTGCATATATTTTTACAATTGTTATGTCTTCTTGGTGAATTTAATCCCTTTATCATTATATAACAGACTTCTTTGTTTCTTTTTATAGTATTGACTTAAAGTTTATTTTGTCTGATAGAAGTATTGCTACCCCTGCTCTCAATTTCCATTTATGTAGAATACCTTTTTTCATAATTTCACTTTCAGAATATGTGTATGTTTAGTAGAAAAGTGAGTCTCTTGCTGGGCGCAGTGGCTCATGCCTGTAATCCCAGCACTTTGGGAGGCCAAGGTGGGTGGATCACCTGAGGTCAGGAGTTCGAGACCACCGTAACCAAAAAAGAGAAACCCCATCTCTACTAAAAATACAAAATTAGTTGGGTGTGGTGGTGTGCGTCTGTAATCCCAGCTACTCGGGAGGCTGAAGCAGGAGAATCGCTTAAACCCAGGAGGCGGAGGTTGCGGTAACCGAGATCGCACCATTGCACTCCAGCCTGGGCAACAAGAGTGAAACTCTGTCTCAAAAAAAAAAAAAAAAAAAAGTAAAGAAAAGTGAGTCTCTTACAGGCAGTATGTGGTTATGACTTTTTTTTTTTTTTTTAAATCCATTCTGTCACTCTGTCTTTTTGGCGAATCTAATACATTTACATTCAAGGTAACTATTGGTAAGAAGTTGCTAGTGCCATTTTGTAATTTGTTTGCTGGTTGTTTTGTAGATCCCTTCTTTTTTCCCTATTGCTATCTTCCTCTGTGGGTTGGTGGTTTTATGTGGTGGTGTGCTGTGAATCCTTTCTGTTACAGTATACGCAGCTACTATAGTTTTTGCCATAAGGCTAACTTAAAACATTTTATCCTTATAACAGGCTACTTTAAGGTGATAAGAACTTGCCTTTAGTTGCATACAAAAACTACACTTTCACAGTCCCACACCTTTTATGATTTCGACATCAAAGTTTACATTTGTTTTTTTAAATTTATATCTCTTGACAATTTATTTTAGCTACAGTTTTTTAAATAGTTTTATTTTTTAAACCTCAATAGGAATAGCATTGCTTTACATGCCACCTTTATAGTATTAGAGAATTCTGATTATGTATTACTTATACCATTTAGTTTATTACTTTTGTGTTTTTCATTAACTAGCAGTCTTTTATTTAAGCCCAAAGAACTCCCTTTTAGTCATTTCTGTAGAGCAGGCCTAGTGGTGACAAACTCCCTTAGGCATTGTTTATCTGGAAAAGTATTTGTTTCTCCCTTTGCCAAGTATTCTTTATTAACAGTTTTGTTTCCTTCAGCACTTTGAATATACCATCCCACTCTCTACTTGCCTGTAGGATTCTTGCTGATAAAACCACTGAATCTGTATTGGGGCTATCTTGAATGTGATATGTTTCTTATCTTTGCTGCTTTCAGTATTCTTTGTCTTTGATTTTTGATAATTTGATTGTGATGTGTCTTGGTGAACTCTTTGGATTGAATTTGATTAGGGACTTCAGCTTCCTGTTCCTGAATTTTGTCATCTTTTTCCAGATTTGGGAATTTTTCAGCTATTAATTCCTTACATATGCTTTCTAGGCCTTTTTCTTTCTTTTCTCCTTAAGGACCTCCTGTTATGCAAAAGTTAGTTAGTTTGATGGTGTCCTATAATTCTTATAGCCATTCTTCTTTTTTGTTTTTGTTTCTCACTGTGTAATTTCAAATGTCCCACCTTTGAGCTAATTGATTCTTCTGCTTGATCAAGTCTGCTCTTGGAGCTTTCTACTCAGATTTTCAACTCAGTTACCGTATTCTTTATCTTTAGAATTTCTGTTGTTTTTGTTTATATTTCTTCGTTAAACTTCTCATTCTGTTCATGCATTGGTTTCCAAATTTATTTTTTCTATCCATATTTTCTTGTACTTTCTTGAACTTCTTTAAGAGGATTAGTGTAAATTATTTGTCATTTCACAGGTCTCCATTTCTTCTGAGTCCGTTACTGGAGCTTCGTTATCCAATGTACACCACAAACATTGCTAATTCCATAGTAAATGTTAGAAATGGGGTTTTATAGGTAAAATCAGTGGCTTGCTAATTAGTATGTTAGAAGCTGGCTTGCATTGATGAAGTTGAGGGTATTCAGTATATGTATCCTGGCCAAAATACTTTTAGAGAACCTCTTCACATTGCAAGAATAGGGTATAAGAATCTGAGAAGGCCTTTAACATGGCCCTCAGAAAGGACATGCAGGGCTTGACCCCTAAACATATAAACATGTACAGAAACCAGGTCAGAACATCTGTTGTGACTGATGCCAGTAGTAACACAGCAGAGCCCATTGCTGCCATTGCTGGTCACTGTTACAGTTACCTTGTGTAATAAAACTTTCATGTAAGTTGAGAGGTTATAAGCCCCGAAAGCTAAGGGCTTACAATACCTCTTACGTGAACACTCCTGTGTGTGCTTTCCAAGAAATACTTTTAAAATAATGCCTGTGGCACAACTTGATTTGACACTGGTTCTCTTTTAAGCTGCTGTCAAGGTTGTAGGGAATAGCTAACTCGTCCCCACTTTCCTTGCCAAATAGGAACCCACAGTTACCTATCAAAGGTATTTAAGAGCTATATCTGACCCAAAGGCCAGTTCGATCAAAGCACCTTGAAAGGAGCTCAGTTTAAGGAAATCAGTGGTGGCACAGTGCCCCACTAGGGTGTGTACAAGTTTTCATAGTTTGACTATAGAATGTGCTTTGTTTCACAGGTGAGTCTTAGCAGGTGATACTTTTAGAGCAAAAGTCAAAGATGATTTAAAAATACACTTCAAAGAATTGTAAAGAATAAATGCCTCCTCAGGAAGTCTTCTGGAGTTCTGTCCACTTCTCTTAGGTGGCTCTTTGCTGTGTCCATCTCATAGCCTCTCTTCTACACTTGCTGTATTGCAGAGTAAAGCTCACTGTTTTCAGGGGTGGTAGAAAGTGTGGTCCTATCCCAGACTCGTTTTTCCCTTCCCCTTCTCATTTTTGGGAAGATGTGTTTGATAATAAATGACACACTGACAAATGACTAACACGTTGAGCTGAGCTACATAGGCAGAAATCAGTTTGACTTGAAGGGTTTAAAAGATCTATGCATTCTCTGAAGACTCTGCCCCTTAGACCTGAAGGATCAGGTGCTGCCTTCCATAGCACCTGTGCAGAGGGCAGAAGAGGAGATCCATACCTGTGTTCAGTATGAATAAAGGGGACATTGGAACTCTGTGTAGATCCCTCATTGGAAGGGTGTTTCTTCTCTTGCTGCATCCACAAGCCTTGCCTTTTGTCAGTTCTCTCCCCAATAAGGCTGTGAACAGAGACAACCCAGGGCAGTCAGAGAGACTGAAGTCTGGTGTCCCAGGTCTGAGTCCTAGCTGTAGCTCTCTGTATAACTTTGGCATGTCCCAAAGTAACTTTTCACAACTTGATAGGTGTTACTTGAGTTTTGGATACAGGTGACTCTTAGCCCATCCCCTCTCTGTGCTTCAGATCTGTCATCACTTGGGCCATATGACCTCTGGACACCTTTCTTACTTTCCACAATTTCAGAGTGGCAGACCTGACTGGAGCTCCTGCTGCCTCTGAGCTTCAGTGAATTATCACTTGCTGGAGGGAAGCTTCGAGTATTTTGTATCTTTCAAGAGTAAGCACCGTGTCTGTCAGCAAGAGTATGTAGCAGATGCTAGAGAACAGCAGTGATTGGGGTTGAATGCTGGATTTGAATATGGAGTTTACGCTGGGAAGAAGGCGTGAAGAACCTAGAGCCCCATGAAGCTGCTTTCTGTGAGATCTGACACCATTTCCCTGATGAGCCTCAGATGGGTCTGATGGGTAGCACTGATTCCACATACATTATGTGAGTGCAACACACTGAAAGCGAAGAGAATAAAATGATGGCTGACATGATGTTCTAAACTTTAAACAGGAGAAAAACACACAATTCCATTATGTATAAGAACCTACATAGAGATCAGGAGAATAACCTCATTGGGGATTGAATGACCTGTGTGGGGAATTTAGGGTAGAGTTGAGATTGAAAAACTAGGCTGAAGTCAGATGGCCAAGGGCCTTAATACCTTGTATACAAGATGTGTAGTTAAGAAAGACCATGCCTTACTTGTGCATCAGTTCCCTTGGACCTACAAAGAGCTGCCTAGCCTGGGACTATTGTAGAGAAAAGATACAGTGTTCCAATGACACAGGGACTCCTCCATGTAAATATGTGTGCCCAGATGGCTTTGTAGTAAATCTTACTTTATTAAGTTTTCTTGCACATTGGCCTGGAGCATCAGTTGGAAGTTGCGGGGCTGAACAAACTTAAGTCTGAGCCAAAGGAAGTACTCAGCCTTTAAGGAGGCAGAATTCACATTAAACACACAATAAAAAATGAACTCACATTATAAAGGAGAGAGTCAGAAGATCCAGTGGCTGGCTGGTGTCATTGGGCCATATTTGCCCAAAGTGTCTGTTCCTTATAGGAATATGCTCCTAGGGTTGATGGCCTACATCCTTAGTAGGCCTTATGCCTATGTTCTCCCAGCCATTGGCTCCTTCTAGGGCTGGCCATTTTTAGTCTCTCTGTAGTGGTTCCTGTAGCTGGTTGGATATAGGCCTTCATAGAGGGGTCAGTGCCTTGGGTCAGGTTACAGGACTGTTTATCTTGCCTTGTTAAGAATAATGTTATTTCCCCACTTCCAAATTCTCCAAGGAGGTGGGATGTCAAAGATAATATCACTGTGGCACCTACATCTAGGTTCCAGAAGCAGAGAGATAATATATTGAAGCTGTAGAAAGCCCTATGAGTCTGCATCAGAGATTAGCTGGATATGAGGACCATTTCTGAGCTGGAGTATACAGAACTAGACAACTGGATAGGGAGAGTCAGAAAAAAGAGCTGAAGACAACGTCATTGAAGTTTCCAACGTGGATAACTGGGTCAACGGAGTGTTATTCAAGAAAGTATTAACATAGGATTGAGATGCAGTCAGTAGTCATAGAACTGAAATGTCAAAGTATACCCCTCGGGGGATGTTGAGCTCATCACCTGGACTAACAGTCCTATGACCCTAGGGAAAATCAAATGGCTTGGTACTGTGGCCATGGTAGGGGTGTCATCACCTTAATCAAATGGGGACAGTGCTGTTGGATATTCATCTGGAACTTGGTGCAGACCCACATTTTGCTGGGTGTCACCACAACCAAGGGCTTTTTGATGCTTTCCTCTTTTAACATCAGTACACTCTTTCAAAGTTAATAATCATAGAGTAGTGGATTAAACGAATACCTGGCACAAACAAGATTTTTACAGTACTAAAACTGTTCAAGCACATGGGCACATTTATGACGGAAGGAGCGTTTCAGGTTCTTGGCTGCAGCAGTTGTTTACAGCCAGCATCTGTCTAATTAGTTAAATATTTGATGATTATCCTAAATGTTTTAAAGCATAGTACGGGGCTCTGCTGACTTACAACAAACTAGCATTTTTGACCTATAGGGGACTGGGCTAGGAGGTACAATTCTGAGGGAAAGTGAAAGATAGTTAACAACTGCACAGCTGCCCCTTTATTAGTTGCAACAAAGCAATCCAACTACCCAACCCACTGTGATGGCTTTCCTGCTATTTAAGGTTGGTGGTGTCAAAGAGACCTGCCTATACAGTGTGCAGTGAATCAACATCATTTCCACAAAACCTCCTTCCTGCACAAAGGAATTATGGTAAAATTTTCCTGTATCAGTTACAGGAGTTTACCAGTGAAGATACTGTTAGTTGAAGATGTCTGGGATGACTTAATGAAATAGCTCAGCCATGTGGTTTAAAAACTGGATTATTCTGTCCTTCCACACAGCTGTCCATGCATCTGCATCATCTCAAGGCTGGGGGCTTGGTGGTGGTAGAAAGGCTGAGAGTAAAAATGGGAGCCACATGGTTCCTTTCTTGGGCATAGTGTTTCTACATAAACCCCACATGACAGCAGGCATGTTCTTTCCCCAGTAAACACTCTGTGAAGTCTCACAGGCCCAACGTGCGTTCAGTTATCCCCATTCCAAGCCATTTGTGGCAGGGAAGATCGCATTACCCTGACTGGCTTAGACTAATATACCTACTGCAATTCTGGGGCAGGCAATAATTTTGAGCTCAGCCATCCAAACTGCATGATAGCCATTCAGTGGAAGAAGTACAGCCAGAATCTTTGGGGCAACCTTAATTCATCAAAACTCTCTCAGATTTATAGAACTAATTTTAGAATTCACTTCTATATCATTTAATTTTACTAATAAAACTACCACCTTTACCCTAAAGGACATCCAAGGGTAAGGGCCCCTTGGGACAGAAGGAACTATCAAAGCTTTGTGTTTTTATACATAGTAGCATTTGGCAAAGAAATAGCTGAAGGAAGGAGAATAAACGGGTGGAGTCTAGAAGCACGGAAGAGCAATCTGAGAAGGCTCGGTAGGCTGAAGGAAAGGGCAACGCTATCTCCGGAACACAGTGTTTAAGTAATAGAGGTCGGGATTTGTTGATCTTGAGGAGAGATGAGGATGGACTGGAAAATAGGAGTGAGAGGAGGGAAGGAAACGGATGACTTGTATACTGTATGGGTAACCATCAGCTGACCCTGAGAAGATAACAGTTGTTAAATGGTGAGCCATTTAAAGAAAGAAACCTGAAGAGAGAACAGTCTTGAGTCGAAAAGTGGCTGGAGTTACACAGCAGACAAAATTTCTGGTAGAACAAATGCAGCAGCTTCTGTGAAGGTTACCATGTCTGAGGTTGGTTAGAAAAAGTCTAACATCCAACCAGAGTCACAGTTCTTGAGCTTGGTACCCAGAGACAGACTGCTCACAGCTAACGTGTCGTCAGCGAGAGCGTCCCCGTTTATATCCTCAGTCTCCTCTTCTGTTTTCTTTTTTTGTTTTAAACTTTTGGGAAGTCTCATCATTGAATACAGTTCTAATATATCACAATTTTAGAGGTGGCCCAACTTCTACAAATTGACTGATTCCATCCTGAGAGGTTCATGCAATAAAAGAAGATAAAGATCATTTTCAACCATCCTACAGAAAAATTCCTGTATTAAATTTTAACTCTAAATCCTCTATCTTTCTAAAAACTTCCCCATCACTGCCTGCCAGGGAGATGAGAAGAAACCAAATTTAAGAAACCTCCAACACCTGTACCTGACTGAAAAGCAAATACATGGCCTTTCAGTCCTGCCGCTGCTGTTCCGCTGCTGTCACACACAGCCATGCTGGACGTCCCCTTGGGAGTCAGAGAGCTCTCAGGTGGAAGCTAGGCCTGCAGTGAGCAGGCCAGTAAACCTGTCTCCCAGGACCCATACTCTAGGGAGAAGCACTTGGCCTTCAGACAGCATGTCCTGTCAACCCACAGAGTTCCTAAAAACACACAGGGGCCCAGAGTAGAACCCTGTGGTCACAGTGCCCACAGATCACTAAGCACCCTCACAGGTCTACTGATAGAACACTGAGTGTCAGGTCCCCTAGTGGGCAGAGAAATGGCAGATTCCCAGGCCAAACTGGGCATCTCAGGGAAGAACCACAAGCAGAGCTACTGTCAGAACTGGTCGTACAGTGTTGGCAACCAGGGAAGCAAGTGCTATTCCATATTTGGAGAGAGCATAAAGCTCAAGGAAATAGAGAAGTCCTACTCAATTCTGTTCTTCATCTGGAAACAAGAGAGCTTGAGAAAAAGAAACTCAGTTTTCCGGAGTCCATGGAGAAGTAGGAAGCCAGTGCTCGACTAACAGAGCAGAAAGCCTTTAATAAACAATGCCGATCAAAGCTCCAAAGGTCGGAGGTGGTGCATGCCCATTATTCTGACAATTTGCTAGCTTGCTAGGCAACAAGGACTCGTGAAACAGCTCACCTCCAAGGACATACTTTACAATACCACCGTGGTAGAAGAGAGCGAGGCAGCAGTGAAGGTGATTGTCAAGAACAGGAGAGGGAGGTTAAGAACAAGATGCTCTTCAGATTTAGTCTGGAAAAAGACAGTCTCTACCCAGCTCTCAGGAGTGGCCTGCTTAAGAAGGTGGAGGCCCAGGCAGCTCCCAGGGTGCCCCTAAAGACAGACTCCAAGGAAGAGGGTGGGAGGGCAACGGTGAATATAAGGAGGTCCCCCTCCAGTAGGCAGAGCAAGTCAGTTCAGGTTTTATCTTTAGAGTCTCTGAACAGTCCAGAGAAGCTTTCTGTGGACAGCATTCCACCACCATGGGAGGGGGGAAGGTACCCCAAGAGACTTCTCCAGGGGGGCACACAAGCATTGTGCAGTGATCGCCAAGATCCAGCCATTGGCAGGAAAGCGAAAGGCAAGCTCCTTAAATACACAGTCTATGGAGACAGAAGCATGGAGCACCCCAAAAAGAAAAGGCCAAGACCTGGGAATAACCTCCACAACCTGGAGTATGCACAAGTGAACCCGGCCCTGCTGCCTCAGATCGCAGGGGTTTCTCGTGAATGAAAGGGCTAAGTATCTGGGGGAGAGAATCATAAGTCTCGCACTGCACACACATTTTCTCTTCAAAGATCCCTTTCTACCCACTTGTCATTCAGCAACTACTGAATACTTAACAATGAAAAACCTTACCCCTGACCTCAAGGCTGCTCCTGAGCTCTGGTCGAAAATGCTTTCCTCGTCTATAAAACATGGCAATCAAGGCAGGATTTAACAGTAAGAAAGTGAACCCAGGGCACAGTAGCACTGCAAGTCTTCAAATGGAAACCTAGAGGCAAGCAGTGAGAACAGGCAGCAAAAGCAGGGCAGGTGAGGCTGGGACCAGGGCATCTGGAATTTTCGACACCAGGGTGGATCTCCATGCTAAACAACAGTTTCAAGGAAAAATATCTAAGAGTAACATGACTCTGGAAACTTCTGGCAGTATTGCTTACTGTATACTAGAGAGTAAAAGAATAATTTGGGGAACATTCACTAATTTGCTTCTTCAGTGGTTTGGGTAGGGAATGGGAACAGGAACCTGGCTCTACTATCTGAATTTTTATCAATAAAAACCATCCAACAAATGAAAGCTAGTCAATAAGTGAACTAGGAGGGTCTGCCCTCCCTCCCCAGGTCAAGCCCTCTGGTGTGGGGGGACCTCCTGACATTTAATCAAACAAAGACAATGCCCACTGAAGGAAGCTGACCTTAAAGTGACACGCTACTGTGAAATGAGCAGGAATGTTACATACATGAAATGGCCAGTGATCTTGAGCAAAGTGCTTCACAGCTTGGGATCTAAGTTTTCTTAACTATAAACAGAGGGCTGAGCAAGATGATGTATCAGGCCATGTTTACCTTGAATCCACCAAAATCCAATTGCTTTAGCTTGTTGTCACAAAGCTGGTATTGAATGGCTATCCAGCAGTCCCTCCAGTCAACATTCAGGCTTTTTCCCTGAGGCAATATAAGATAACAGAACAGTTAACATATTTTTTTTATCAGTTAGGTGGTCATGAGATAAATATATATGGGAAGTGGCAGTTTTTCATTGAATGAATAATGGTATGGCTCTCTTTGAATAGTATTTCTGTTTATTTCCTAAATATGTAAGTTCTCCCTAAAGACAGTAAGAACCCAAGAAAGTGAAATTCATGTCACAAAGCACATGGCTAAATAACTGTAGGTTTGCAGTGCCATGTGTGAGATCAGATGACAGAAGGGAGGCCTGCCTTCAGGCAGAGGCTTCTCCTATCCCCTGGAGTGGCCATGTGCTGTTCTATGTAACTACTTCCACTTCGGTTATGTAGAAGCTATTTAAAGCACATAGATGGTCGTGATGAGAAAAAAGCCATCCTTAAGTGAATAATGGAAATTATAAGTGTGATTTGAGAGGAGTGGGTGGAGGTGGGAATAGAGATGGGTAGAAAGGAGTGCAATGGAAACAAAGGAGCCTTCATAAAATTAAAGTCACTTAGGATAACATGATTGATTTACTCACCACCTTCTTAGGAACATACCACAAACAAGTGGGTTTCTCTTTTTACTGCTTTTCTGAAATGACCTACACTCAAGAAAGCAACGTGGGGTTGTGTTGTCCCTGCACAGTGGCAGGAAAGCCTGAGAAGCAGCTGAATGCTAGAACAGCTGCATCCAGGATCATTTTTCACACGCTGGAACCGTTCTTACACTACCTTTGACTGGTGATTTCTGTAGAAATCAGGAAGTCTGGTTGACAAATCAGGCCCTTGGACTTGACAGTCACAGTGGCGTTCACACATTCCTTCAGCAAGTATGTATGTGTGAGGCAGTAAAGAAAATAGGTATGTTCCTACTCTCATGGGGCTTTAAATGCTTTGTGGAACACAATTTAAATTTGCGAAGTATCTTAGTCCCATTAACACATGTTGAAGGTGATGGCGTCATTTTGCTGGATTTGGGGCCTGGATGCAAGCATATTGGGGTAACTTCTGAAATGTACTGTTAGGTACTGCATTTCCTTCTACGTGGGCCCAAGTGTGTGTTTACCACCCAGTTGTGATGAGCTGGGATCCTCCTGCTCCATCTCAGCTTGAAGCACTTGGAGGTTATCTGCCTGCTGTGTGTGACTCTCTTGGGGCAAGATACCTTATTTGCCTCAAGAAACAGTTTTGATACAACTACTGTGCCCTTTTTGGAACAGAGAAGTAGGCAAGACCCTAGGGTAAGGTAGGGTGATGAGATCTTTAGGGACATAACTGATGTAACTGATGATTTTGGTTTCCGGAGTTTCACAGTAGTTTCACTTGGCTGATTTATCTTTATGGTGACAACAGTAAGTAGATATATGCCCTCCGTTAAAAGTTACAGTGATAATTGACATTGGGGAAAGGGAGGCTCAGCCAGCGTTATGCAGACAGTAGGGATGAGGATGGGAAGTTTGAGACACCCCAATAACTGGGTGGTTCCACAAAGCACATGTACAGTCCACTCTGCACTGGAGGCACAGCCACGATTAAGACAAAATCTTTGCCCTCATTGATCTTGGTATCCGTCTATTGAAGCAGACAAAAGCAATTCTGCTTTTTCTCATTTACCTCTATTGTGGGTTTCTTGTATAACTCTCAAATGCCAGCATTTCCGTGGATTCCATGCTTGTCCTTCTGTCCTCTCTGCCTTTGCCAGGATGGTAATTTTCCTGCCCACAGGTTCTGCTATGGACTTTATGCTGGAATCATACATTTTTATCTTCTGTGTAGGCTTTTCTCTAGACTCGCATTTTTAATTGCCTCAGGACAGCTCTTCTGGGTATCTCTCAGACACTTCAACTAGAACATCATTCAGTTGTGGTATTAATAATTTTCCTTTCAAAACCACTCCTCTTCTCTACAGACCCAACAGAAACACTGTCCATCCAGTTCCCAAAATCTGAAATGCTAAGTTGTCTTTGACTCTTCTCCCTCCCATCCATGAGCACTGAATATCACCCAGTCCTTATCATGTCTTCGACTGTGGCCTGCCTTCTATCCTCAGGTTATCTGCCTTTTTAGAATTACGGTAATAACTTAACTGCAGACCACATGTACACTTGTGCTCTTTCAGTTTGTAGTAACTATAAAATGTAAAACTGATTATGTCTTTGGACTTAACGCAAATAAAGTCCAAAGTCTTTGGTATGGTCTATAAGGCCCTACATTATCTGACCTGCCTTCTTTCCCAATCTCGTCTTGATCCCTCAGAGCCGGACACTTCCACCTGTCTGCCTTGTATATGCCTGTCCGTCTGTTTTCAGCTTGACCATCACCTATCTGCAGTATTCCTGAATTCTGAATTCTCTGCCCACATTGTACTTTCATATACTTCTTTCACCTTTAGTGGTTTGTACTTACGTCTGGTCTAACTAGATTGTCTCCCTGTAATAGATTCCTTGATTCAACAAAGGAGCCCTGAATCAGCCTGAAACCTATGGCACCCTGCAAAATGGCAAACATTCAGTAGGTATTTGCCCAGTAAATGTTAATGAAAGGAAAAAATTTCACACTTCAGTCAGAATACGATTAGAGCTAAGTTTAAAAAGTTTCCCACAGAAATCTTCCTCATCATAAATATCCTAAATGTCCTGGTCCTCCCATAGGTCTAATTTACCAAATCATGAAGACTCTTTCTCACTGTGTGTTTGTAGTGGGAGAGGCAGAACGTAGTGTGGTTTTTTGTTGTTTTTGGCAAGTCTGCTCTCTGTATGGTTTTTCTGGGGATGAAATCTCAGGCCATGTAGCTTTTCTGGTCCATTTTTGGTAATCAACAAGTCATCAGTTTTTCTAGCTATTAAATAAAAAGCCCACACCTTTGAAATATTAAGATGCCAAACTCTCTCCTAATTGAAAACATAATTCCGCCTCTTACTGATGCCTTTGGGTGGGAAGCTTCAAGACAGCAGGGTGGGGCAATTGGTTTTTCTTTTCCTCCCTCCTTCTTTCCCATTCAAGAGCTGCTGGTGCCCTTTCTGGAGGGGAGGGAATTAGAAAAAAAGATCCTGCCTTATCCAGTCACTGTTAATTATGACCGTGAGCCAGGGTGGGGAATGACTTTCTTTCCTGGAATACACCCTGCTGAGAACCACAGCCGAGATTCTCTAAGCTGGCAGTTTCCAACCTCTCCTCCCTCCCTCAACAGCTTCAACATTATATGGCACTCAGCCTCAGGGTGCCTGACTCCAGGCAGGCAGGCAGCCCACTTGTACAGAGTAGTTTTCAAGATGGCTCACAGCCCATCTCTTTCAATGACCAGTGTGGCCTATGAAAAACATACATCTTGACTCCATTATTGGTGGGAGTACTCTGTAGTTAGCTGCCACAGGCCATTTCGTGTACCTCTTAGCCCAAGACCCTTTTTAGAGAGTCAGATACCATCCCTGTGTCCCCCAACATCTAAAGATCACAGGTGAAGGTCTCCAGGTAGTTCACTTAGGTTTAAAATCAGGGAAAGCTACCGATTGGTGAGACCAGTATGACCCGGATCCCAAAACCAGACAAAGATATAATAGGAGAACTACAGACCAATATCCCTTATAAATATAGATGCAAACATTCTAAAAAAAATATTAGCAAACGAAATCCAGCATAGAACAAGATTTATGTAGCATGGACAACTGAGATTATCCCAGGAATGCAAGGTTAATTCAATAAACAGAAGTCCATTAATGTAATACAACATATTAAGAGAATAAAGGACAAAACAACATGACAATCTTGATACAGAAGCACCATTTAATAAAATCCATACCCCATCCTCTTTTTTTGATAAAAAACACTCAGTAAACTAGGTTTAATAAAAGAATTTCCTCAACTTGAAGCAAACCCACAGCTAACATCATACTTAATGGTGAAAAAGTGAATGCCTTCCCCCGAAAATCAGGAACAAGAAAAAGATGTTTGCTCTTGTCACTTCTGTCCAATATTGTACTGGAGGTGCTAGCCAGTGCACTGAGACAAGAAAATAAGAATCCAGACTGGAAAGGAAGTTCACAGGTGAACGATCTTAAATGCAAAAAAATACTAAGTGACCAAAAAAAAAAAAAAAATTTAGAAAAGCTACAATATACAAGATCAATATACAAAAATCAATTTTATTTCTAACAGCAGTGATGAATAAAAAAATAAAAATTAGAAAATAATTATAGTGGCATCAATAAGAGTAAATACTTAAGAGGTCAAGACTTGTACAATGAAATCTATAAAACATCACGGAAACTAAAGACCTAAGCAAATGCAAAGACATCCCACAGTCATGGAATAGAAAACTTAATACTGTTAAAACAGCAGTTATTTCTCAAATTTATCTACCAATTCAACTAAATCCCCATCAATAGCCCAGCTGTTCTGCAGGAATTGACATGATGATCCTAAAATTCATACGAAATGCAAGGGACCCAAAATAAAATGATCTTGGAAAAAAAAAGTTGGAGGATTCACACATCCCAAATCTAAACTTACTACAAAGCTACAGTTATCAAGACAGTGTGGTATTGGTAAAAGGACAGACACATAGGACAAAAGAGTGAGACTGAGAATCCAGAAACAGTCTTCTATTTATGGTCAACTGTACTTTGACAAGGGTACCAAGACCATTCATGGAGAAATAATAGTCTTTTCAACTAGTGGCTGGGCAGCTGGATATACAGACACCAATGCACTTACGCAAAAATGGATGAAATAGGAAGCTTCACTAAACTTCTACTGCATGCTGGGTCATTTTCAATCATTTAGGTGGCATCACTTACAAGGTGGTAGCGATGGAGGCAATAACATGTGAAAGGCAAAATGGTCTAAAAAAATGACAGTCTGTATCATGAATTTACTTACACTCCAGGCAAAGGTTATTAAAAGAAAAAAAAAACCTTAGAAAATTCCTTAAGAATGCCAGTGATTCCTCACTGTTCGACTAAGAAATGTACCTCACCATGCTGTGCTACCGTGGAAGCACTGGAGGCACTTTGGGGGTCGATGAAGTCTTCGTGGGTGAAGTACTTTAAAAATCTGGTCATGAAGAGTATTTAAAAAATATAAAATAAGCATGACAAGTGAAGATGCTGGCTAGGAATGCAGGGAGGAAAATGTGTAATACAAGGCAAAACTGGAAAGGTCAGTGAGGGGGCAATCTGGAGGCACTGAATGTAGAGGATATTAAAATTAACAAGATGGTGTTCTGACACAATGAGAAGGATTGGAAGAGGGAGATCAGAGTCAGGGAGTTAAATTAGGCAGCTGCTAAGAAAGTCCAGGTAAGTCAGAGGATCCGGGACCTGTAAGAGCATTATAGTAAAGAAAGAATGACGGGAGAAGTTTAAGGGGAAAGAACTGATGACCTGTGACAACTGAGGAATGAGAGATTTTGATGACTGGGGTGAAGGTGACACTTGTTTAAAAAAAAAAAACAACAGTCCGTAGAGATACAAGATGAAGAGTTTTTAGGTGTACTGACTTTGAGGTAACAGAAATCCTGAAGATGGAGGTCTGAGCAAAACATACGGAATTGGGGAAGAATCTTTGGGAGTGACTGAGGTTGACCAGAGACAATGGGCAAGAACAGGTAAGAACTTTAAGTAGAAAAGAAAAAAACAAACAAAAACTTTAAGCAGAACTGGAGGAGTAGCCATCCAAAATCTGGATAAGCTGTGAAGGAAAAATAAGCAGCCAGAGAAGCAGCAGCTCAGGTTAGGGTGTTGTCAAGGTTATAGTTAAGTGTTACTTATATTGGCAATGAGAAGGTTATAAAGATCCTTGAACACTGTACTTTTGAGTGAAACCGCCCTGGATTAGTAGCCTTTCACAGTGATATCTAACCCACACCTGCATCCCAGTCTTGCACTGGCTGTTAACAAATGCCAAACTCAACTACCCGGGAGGGGAGAAAATACTTGGGACTCTGCACTTGTAAAACCCTCTACCCTTCCCATGCAATTCTTTACACACTAACACTGTGAAGTAGAAGGACACATGACAAGTGAGGGAGCAAACAGAAGCTGTGTTTTTGGATTTTTTAGTGGCCCAGGAAGGGTGGCAAGGGTACAGATAGCCCTTAGGCACTGGTGGAAGGTCAGAAAAAAAAATAGCAATAAGCAGGTAAAAAGGATAAAGGGATCAAGACTACACAGGGACTAGTCTTGGGAAGACATTTCTTCCTCTGACAGTTTGTATGGAATTCTTGAGACAAATTCTTCAAAGGGTCCTGAAATCTCAGAATGGCCATGTTTTTAATGGAACAGGGAGTGATGCTGTCCCATTACAACCATCTGTTCTAACAGAATGTCTGTACTGAGGAGGGATGAATAACATCAGCAAATTCTGTTTGAAGCCTCATTTTCAGGTTTCCTTTTGATATGTATCTCCCTATACAGGCAAGCATCCCCAGTAGCAGTTGTCTCAGGAAAGCAGTGTTATCTTAACCAGCTCATTTGCTGGAGCTGCCAGGGTCCAAAAAAGTTTGGCTGCAGGCTGTTTTCGTAAGTTTTATGTTTGAAATGTCCTATCAATCATAATAAAAGGTAGAAAAAAGTTTATATTTATTTGGAAAACCAATTACTTAGGTTTATGGTTCCTTTTTTTCCCTGCAGCACTTCCTAGAGATTGCGGTCTAATTCAAAGAAAACCAAAATACATAATAAGAGTACCTGGGCAAAAAAGTACTTTTGTAATCCAACATTTGGGGGAGAGGGAGTATCCACTATAGTCAAAATTTGTTTTCGTCTTCCTTCTTAAAATATTATTGTTCAGGGACATTCCATTAAATAGTAACGAAAAGGCAGTGGAAGTAAGAGAAGTGACAACAGGCCCAGCATAATTAAGCAAGCTAAATTACCAGCTAGTCTGTGCAACCAATGATTTTTTTTTTCCTCTAAAATTTTAAGGGTAGGTTCATTTTGACTCTTTGTTAACAAAGTTTATTTGATGTGAATTCTGCATCTGATAACCTATTTCAATTACCACTTTAAAATTTGTCATAGGGATACAATATTACAAGTGTAGATCTTCAATACCGTAATAATAAAACTTGAGAACTGAAGAGCACACATTTCTTCACGAATTTATTATATAAAACGCCCTCAGAGTATTTAATTTCTCCTCACTTTCATTACACATTAAGAAGCACAGTGGATGAGAAGCCTTTAAGATGACTACAGTTGCACGAAGGTCCCTTTCATCAAGGTAGCATACGTACCTTAACAGGCTGGCCCAGAAAAACCCCATGTTACCTTATCACAATATGGAAAACATTGTCTTTTTTTTTTTTTTCCACTAAATAATGGTGAAAAGTGCCACAGTTTTATTTAGCATTATGGTACATAACAGTTCTGTTTCAATTATGAAAAAAATTAAAATAATCCTGAAAGACATCCTTTTTCTCCCCCCAATGATTTGAAAGCTGCATTTTTCCTGCCAATTTCAAACAAATCATCAGGTTAATCTACAGAATTCGGTTAAAACAATCACCAAGGCACAAGCTCAGCACATTAGCTATAGCTTGCAGCAAAAGGATATATCAATGTCTCACTTTAGTTAAAAATACATAATCCTTTTATTTTATAATGCAATAAAAGAAATTAACATCACATACACAGAAGACTAGGAAAGGGGAAACTACTTACTTCTGAAAATCCAGTAACGTAAACCTATTTGTACTTTTCCATAGTACATGAAAGTAATGTTGAACGTGTTTTGAATTAAATTTAACCTGTGGGGCTATACAGTGTAATCTTAGGAGTAATAGTTTCATTCACTTCCAGGTCAGCTTACGTATGATTAAGTAACACAAGGCACAGTAGCCATCTTTTTCATTATGTTGCAACACTGATCACGTGCCTCGATAAAATGGCTGATTTAACAAGATGATGGCAACACGAAGGGGAGACTTTGGATTGTCTATTTAAAATCTAGGTAATAAGTAATTAATAAAAACTCTTAAGTGCACTTTCACATGCTTTTTGTTTATAATAAACAACAAACTTCCTAACTTTGTTGTAATAGGCTTGACTACCATTTCATTTGGCCAAATGCACTTTCCCCAGTAAACTTAAAATAACAAGAACAACAAGAACGAAAATCCCTGTCCTTTCATAGACTAAGAAAGAGGATTGGCTACTGAAACAGTTCATTGCAAGACACATGAAGACAACATACTGTGGCATGAGTTGTTTGTTTTTAATTTGTTGTGCTGTTACTAAAGTTCTGAGGGCTGCAGTTAAAACATTCCAATTTCTCCCTTCCATCTTTATTGATTCTCAAGATTTTGCACAGAAAACTCTTTGGGGGCTAGAACAGCAGTAATCGCATCACACTGTTTTCAAGACTTCAAGTTTCAAAAGCAAATCATTAAAAAAAAAAAATACAGTTCCTGATTGGAGTTAGATTACAGGGACAAAAAAGTAGCACGTACTTGAAGGTTACATGGTCTACAAATGGTGGCAATATTTTCCTTGGGAGAGTAGTTCTGTTGGTATATATTTTTTAAATACTCAAAAGGCTCAACCTCAAGCAGTAATAAACACAAGCAAAAGTGATTTAACCCTTAAAATAAATATTCAGAAAAACCTCTCTGTACATACAAGTGAAAGAATATGTAACACTTTCACGCAAAAAAATAATTATAATAATAATAAAGGATTTGTTCATATATGTAGCTGAAATCTGCTGTTCCAGCCCACATGTCCCCAATAAAGAAGGGAGGCACAGACATAGGTGACTACTGCGGTTCACTGTCTTACAGCCTTTTTGCACTGGGACACTATCACCACCAAAATTTATCCCTCGTTATGTTTTTAAATTTTTTTTAATTTTTTCTTTTTTTTTTTTTCCTTCCTTTTTTTGTTTTGTTTTGTCTTACAGCATGCCAAATCCTTTGGCATATGTGATGGCCTTCAACAATCTCTCTTTAAGTTTTTCTTTGCTTGAATATTCCGGAAGTAAAAGCACATTAAAGCAAGTATGAGATGTAGGTAACCTAAATAGAGAGAAGGGGAAAAGAAACAGGGAAATAGTAAGTCACAGGAAATACACTTAGAATTAAATGCTCCTATTTTTAGATGGTATATGTAGTTGAGATGGTTTGCAATGCAAACCATACATTAATGCAAATCATAAACTTTTTGTTGTGTAACTACCAAAAATCGGTTTGTCTTTATCCTATAAATTACTCAAAGCTAGTGATGATGATGATAAGATACTGCATCCATTGAGTTATTACTACATACCAGATACTGTTTTAATTCTTACAGTTCATTTTAACTACATCTTTTCCACAACCAAACCACAGAGAGGACATCAGTAGCACTTTAGATGTTAGGTTATTGAGAAGTTAAGCAACTTCCTCTAAGGTGGAGAAAATATTCAAATCTGGTTTACAAGATTTCAAAGTGTGTGCTCTTAAATGCTTATTTGAGATGCTGCTGGCAATATGATTATGAAAATGATTTCATAACAGAATTCTAGCATAACTGAATAATAGTCTTCTAAGCCTCAATTTAACCATTCTAAATAGATTATCATATAATAAGCCTTTAAATTAACAAGCTGGGAATCAAAAAAGTGAATGAATCGTACTAATTTGAAAAATTCCAAACCAATGTGAGCTGCATAATAATTTTTAACTAGGCCAATTTTTAAGAAGTTTCCTCACACAATGACAGCAAAATATTTTCTCAACTGTTTAATATGATTTGGAGATTTGTATATAAAATCACGAATGTGCTTAGAAGCTACAAAGACAGTTCATACATGTATGATGGGGAATGAAGGTTTTCAGCGGATATAGTCACAACTTAATAATTACCTTTCTGTGTCTGGGCCATTTTTGGCTATAATCATCTTTAATTTTCCTAGTCCTCCCACAGGTGCTCTGTCTGTGCCTGTGGTAAACTGCAAGAAGAGTCTTTTCTGTTCATCTGTAAATGAATGAACAATTTCCCAGAACTCCCTAATGAGAAAAGATACAATACTGGTTTCAGTTTGGCATTCATTATGACTGGTACTAATATAAACTTATGATTTAAATTAAAAATATATTAAGAGGCAACTTGGAAGTTAATATCAGGAGCACTTCTGGTGACCGAATAATTTCCAAGCAAATTTTCCTTAAACACTTCTGAATACATAAAAATTTAGGATTACAATAATATAGTAAAATATTAGTACTACAGTAGCGAAATATTGAGAAAACCCAAGTGTGTAACAACAGGAAGTGACTATGTAAACTATGTTATAATCACTTCATGTAGTCAGTAAGGAACAAAAAGACAAAATCCTATGAACTGAAAAACACTGAAAGGAATATTGTGAAAAAACTCCAGGTGCCTTTGGGTATATACTTTATTTATTCTTTTTATTTTATTCTCCTGGTCTACTCATCCTTTAGCTCAACTTTGGGAGGAAAAAGTAATACAGATTAAGGACAAAAGAAAAAGCCTCCTGCCCCCCAAACCCACCTGGCCCCAAATCCAAACAACCACATACCTAATAGCAGTAATACAATAGTTCAATTTTTGTATGAACTGGAATACTTTTATCAAGTAACATGTGCTGTGTATGGAGGAGGAGGAGAATTATTCTGACATTTCTGCCATATGCAGTTATTTTAAGAGAATGATTTATCCCTGTGGCATTCTTAAAGTCTATGTAATAAAAGCCATGTTTTAATGACACTTAATGTTAGTTTGAGTTCTAAAAAGCGAAATGTAAGCTCATGAAGTGCTATCTTGAAGTCTGTTTCAATAATCAGGCATCTATAAAACATATATACAGTAATAGCTAAATAATTTTAAGATTTAAAAAAAGTATTTTTAGTTGGTTATAAATAGAAAATGCATCTTAATATTTATTTACAAAGTTCTTTCCAGAGCCAGGTGCAGTGGCTCACGCCTGTAATCCCAGCATTTTGGGAGGCTGAGGCGGGTGGATCACCTCAGGTCAGGGGTTCAAGACCAGCCTGACAAACATGCTGAAACCCTGTCTCTACTAAAATACAAAAATTAGCTGGGCGTGGTGGCAGGCACCTGCCAGTTCAGCTACTTGGGAGGCTGAGGCAGGAGAATCACTTGAACTCAGGAGGTGGAGGCTGCAACGAGCTGAGGTCACGCCACTGTACTCCAGCCTGGGAAACGAGCAAAACTCCACCCCGCTTCCCCACCAAAAAAGAAAAAAAAGTTCTTTCCAGAATGTTAGCAGAGAATATCACACATCCCAAATCAGTAATTATATTTTTCTAGTTTTTCATATTCTAATATTCCAACATACTATTATTATTACCAAAATGCTGGCATTTTTTTTGCTGCTGCAACACCATTAATCTGAAATGAATTAAAACCTTTACTAGAATTCTTGGCTTTGTCCCATCTCTTGCCACTTCCCTTCCCTGCCCCTCTGTGAATCTGCCAGTCAGCAAGAGGAACAGAAAACTGGACATCAAGCATCTCCCAGTTGAGGAGGAGAGGAATCAGACCCCACATGACATTCCTTTTGGGGTGGCTGGCGTGAAGAAACAAGTCTGCTGTAGCATAGAGCCCTCCAACACAGCAGAAAAGCTGCCCTGCGGTGGGTGGTAATAAAGCCTCCTCACGCTGCAGGAGGGCTCTGAAGCTTAACTGAACCAGCTCCACCTAAGGAGGCAGATCAGAGAGCACCATCGAAGAGGGGAGACAGACCGTGCAGGAAATGGCAGATTAGCAGTGGTCACAGTGACCAGTCTGGCTGTATCATTATGGAGTTTCTTTGGTCTTTTAAACAAAACCTTTAAAAATTTTATACAATGAAAACAATTATTAGGGAACAAAAGTCTTCTCTTCCTGTTAAGTGTTGTTATGTATGTGACACTAACATTCTGATTTAAATAAGAATGCATTCATTTAGAAAGCTGAAGAAAAAATGAAGCTTCCAGGTTTCTACATAAAAGTGGGGGCTGTGTCGATCTCATCCTACTCACATCTCTAAAATCTATCCAGATCACAAAGGGGAGAAATAAAAACACCTATGACCTATGTCTAGAGTAAAACCAGGAGACAGAGGAATAGACTCCAAATGTCACAGAAGTGGGGAAGTGAGCAGGGTCCAGCAGGAGCTACATGGAAGAGTGGCGTGTACAGATTCATACTGATTAGGGATCTCTCAGGAAGGCCGGACTCCCCAACACCTGCCCCTCAACAGAGCATTGATGAGGCCAGCGAGGACTGGCAACAGGGTGGTTAAAGGAAGGACTATAGAAAAGTACTAGGGTCCAGCAATGGCAGTCAGTCTCAGGAAGGCACCATGCATGAAAGGAAGGGGGTACCTTGGAAAGCCGAAGTGTCCCTTAAGTGGCTGTAAAGGGATGGAAGCACCTAATGAAAAAGAGTCTTAATTAAGCTAACTGGAGCTGAAAAATCAGAAAGTGGTGATTCCACCCTTACTAAAGCAACAGAAGAGGGATCCTTTCAACCAAGACTCCTAAAGCCATGCAAATTCCTCCCTGCTCCACCATGAGGTCTACTAATGACAGATCCAGAAAAAACTAACAAACATCTATTATAGAAACAAACAAAAACAGGATTCCAAAGTCCAAATAAATATATTATGGAGAAAGTCTGGCGAATGAGAAGCAAAACTTTCTGGAAGAAAAAAGTACACCAGAAAAATTGTTATTAACAATGGGAAACCCGCAACACCACATTCCAACACAAAGGGAGAATGCGGCAGCAGACAAAAAGCACCGGTGATGAGAAATACAAATTCAGAGAGAAATGAGCACATCTGAAATAGAAATAAGAATACTAAAAAATACTGAAGAAATACGCAAAGTAATAATTTTGAAAATAATAAAGGCTAATTTTATTATAAGGTGACCAAAGAAGAAGCAATATGACTAAAATTTCTACTGAGGATATAGAGTCGTCTAGAAAATTTAAAAAACCAAGAAAATGAATAAAAGAAATATAACTAAAGAAATACATATCAAAGCAGAATAACAAAAAAGATTAAGAGCTAACTACATGAACATAAGGTTAAAAGACAAATGACAAACTGGGAAAAAGTAGTTGCAAATTTACCGGAGTTAAAGGGCTAATCTCCTTAACATGCAAAGTTTCTAAAAATAAAATGACCAACTGAGCAGCAAAATGAGCAAAAGACTATAAAACTATAAACAGCTCTTAAGTACAAGAAAAAATGCTCATCCTCATTCATAACTGAGGTAAACTCAAAATTTGTAAGTATAGTAAAATATCATTTTTCAACCGGCAGATAAGTAAACATCCATACTTAACAACACAGTTTGGAAAGTTTTAACAAAAAAGCTAGTGTTGTAAACTGCTGGTGGGAATGCAAAATGTTACTTTTCTGTGAAGGAGAATTTGGCAGTATCTTGCAAAATTATACATGCATCTACCATTTGATGCAGCAATCCCGCTTCTAACCACTTACCTTAATGATACCTTACATATGTAAGGAATAATGCATGAACATAAGAGGATTCTCTGTGACATTAGTACTAGTAGCAAAGGGTTAAAAATAACCTCGATGCCCATAAACACTGATAAGCTATGCTGCATTCACACAACGTGGCAGTATTCAGTCCTACAAAACACAATGGAAAACGCCTGTGCAGTGATGTGGGGTGATTCTCAGGATATACTAGAAAGATAATTTTCCTAGTTCCATCCTGATGAAGCCTACAAGTAGTAACATTCGTAAAGCAAAGGCCATACTTTGCATCTGAAATCTGACTTCTAAATGCCATTCTCTAACAATTCATTGGGAATATAATTTATTCCAGGACTGATAATGAATGTTCGAGATTAAGCAGAAATTTCAAAATCTAATAGGGTCATTTTAAAAGCACACCAGGGCTATGCAATTTGAATATCATTTAGAGTAATGACTGCGAAACGTCTTAAATATAAAAACATTTATGAGTTCGTAATATTCAAAAATGCAGAAAAAACCAACCGAAAAACAAAATTAAATTGTCACCATTAAAATTATTACATTAACTCCTTACTCTAAAAATCTTAAATATATTTTAGGCCTTTTCAGTAGAACTTTTTCAAGGTAATCAAATAGCATCTACTGATGAGAAAAAAGAGTGCCAGGTATAGATGCAGGACAAACAGACGGAAATTTTTCCCCCCCCAGATAGCCATTTTGCAATCCCCAATGAGATAATAGATTCAGGTAATGATACTGATAAATACAAAACTCAGGTGAAGGGCAGATAACAGGTTCTGGAAAGATGTTGATGGCAGTGACATGGTTATTTTGTTTTTGCTTTTATTTTCTCCCAATCTCACCTACAAAAGGAGCAAACTAAATGGGAAAACCGAAGACCCACAGACATTATCTACAACAAAACCATGAACCAGTGCATGTAAGTGGACAGAAGCAAAGTTCTGACAGCTAACTACAAGATCTGGTTAGTAAGGAAGCAGATGGAAGGTAACTGCCTGGGTTTCTTATAGCCCTGAGAACAGGAAAACCTCAAAACTGCCCAACCCACTGGAAAGCAAAGGCCAATATGAAAACAGGGCTTAAAGTTTTAAAAAGTTCTACAGGATCTAAGTTGCAGATCATTACAAAGGGATCATGATGCAGTAAGCTCTGGGCCCTTAAAACTCCTGAACACTAAATCCCCTGCAAAACAAACCTTGTACCAAGGAGAAACTTCCAGGAATAACACTAAATGGAACAGATCGAACATAATAACAAACAAAGTGCAAATATATGTGGGAAGGAGGAAGTTTCAGAAAGCACAAGGGCATATTTTTGACCATTCATTTTACAAAAACACAGACTTCTCCCCTTCCCCAAAAAGCAAGAAAAGTTACCTTAGCCCGTCTCTCCCTTGTGCCACTATGGGAAACTCCTTTCACTAACACAAAAAATAAGCAACAAAACAGAGTCAAACAAACAGTGTAATTATTAGTGAAAGAATATGTGCATGTACATAAGAATGATGTCCCTATAAAGTACACCAAACGATATGCAAATAAAACAGATAAAGACTGTACACAAATTTGAAACTGAGCTAAAAAGAATTTAAAAAATAACTAAATTAGAAATGGGAAATTTCAGAATGAGGGTAACTGAAGACAAGACATGACACAAGAGAAATTAGAAATGCAAGGGTAAAAAAATCACATCAAATGCAAAGAAACTAAAACTAAACTAGAAGAAATATAAAGGTGAATAAAGCACAACAATAGTACCCTAGAAACTGAAGACAGAAACATCTTAAAAAAGAAATGAAGTCATGCCTGAGACTCTCCTTGCTGGTCCAGAGACATAGTGCTGCTAAGCAATGGCAGGAGGAATTTTCCTGTAATTACTTGGTGGATTAACTGGCAGTTAATTAATTAACTGGCAGTGTTCGGTTTTCCTGCAAGTGATCCACAGCCCAGGGACACAAAGCAGGCAGGAGCACTGCCAGGAACACCAGGCATGGGAGAGCCTGCCACGATAGGCACAAGGCTCAGGAAGCACTCCCCAGCCCGCGAAAACCTAGCGGGGGTCCCTCTTCCCCCACCCAAACACACTCTGCACCGATCAGCCTGGAGAAGCCTCCTCAAGCAGGACTACTAGGAACCAGTGCGAGCTCCAGTGGAGTAAGATAAAAGCAACAAACCAAAACAGCACCACAAAGGCTCTGAAAAATGGTCATTGGAACCACAGCCCACAAACATATGCTAGCACCTACATGCTAAACCTAAACAGGTTACCACTGAAGTAAAAATGTTTTAAAAGTACAGTCTCCTGATATAATAACTAAAATGGCTGAGACACAATCCAGAAATTATCTGTCATATACCAAGAACCAAGAAAATCACATGAAGGAAAGAAAATCAACGCCAACACTGGGATGAGTAAGATGTTGAAATGATCTGACAAGGATCTTAATGCAGCCATCATAGAAACGATTTGACAAGCAATTATAAGTTCTACTGTTTCAAAAACGAAACAATAGAACATCTCAGCAAAGAAACAGAGGTTATAAGGGAAAAAAAGAAAACGGAAATTATAGACCTAAAAAACACAATAAGCGAAAAATAATCATTAGATGGGCTCAGAAGTAGAGTGAAGATGACAAAGGACAGAAATCTGAACAAAAGAGAGAAAACAGAGTGAAAAATGAACCATGCCTCAGGTACATGTGGAACAATAACAAATGACGCAACATTTGTATCATCAGAGGCCGAGAATGGAGACAGGAATGACGCTGAAGGAACATCTGAAGAAATAATGGTTGAACATTTTCCATGTTTGGCAAAAGAGACAAACTTACAGCTTCAAGAAGCTGAGTGAACTCCAAATGGCATACATAAAACTATTCTTCAGGAATAAAGGGAAAATAAAGTCATTTTGAAAAAGAGAAAAATTAAAAATTTCTCATTAGCAGACCTGCCTTTGAAAACTGGCTAATGGAATAAAAGATGGAATCTTGGAAAAAATAGTGGCAATAGCAGAAACATGGCTACATACAACAAAGGATCACTCTCTTCGTAGGCTCTGTAAGTCATACTGGATAACTGACGCGAAACTATAACAGCATCAGTCCTCAAAACAATACTACTTAAAAGTGGGGAAAGAGACCTAAATGAAAGTAAGGTTTCCACATCTCATTCCAAGTGATGCTGTTGATAGCAGTGAATGGTGGTAAATCACATTATCTATAATGTGACACCCACAATGACCATGAAAATGACTGTGAAAATAACTTTAAAAAACACATAAAAGGCCGGGCACGGTGGCCCACACCTGTAATCCCAGCACTTTGGGAGGCCAAGGCAGGCAGGTCACGAGGTCAGGAGTTTAGAGACCAGCTTGGCCAATATGGCAAAACCCGTCTCTAATAAAAATACAAAAATTAGCCAGGCATGGTGGCATGCACCTGTAGTCCCAGCTACTCGGGAGGCTGAGGCAGGAGAATTGCTTGAACCCAGGAGGTGGAGGTTACATGAGCCAAGACTGCACCACTGCATTCCAGCCTGCACGACAGAGTGAAACCCCATCTCAAAAAACTAAAACAAAAACCAACCAAACAAAACGCACACAAAATACAGTACAAATAAATCGAGAAAATCTTCAAAAATGGTCAAGTAATCATGGAAGGCAAAAATAAAATAAAACTGAAGATAGACAGCCCTAACATATCAGTAATTACCTTAAATATAAATGTCTTAAACAAACAAAGACCTAACAGGTTTTTTTTAAATGACCACCATGTGCTGTTTACAAGGAATTCATTTCAAATTCAGCAACACAGGATGAAAGTAAAATAATAGTAAAAGATCATGCAAATCTTTAATTATTAATTAAAAAAACCCAGAAATGATTACATTCACATCAGATTCAGAGCAAAGAAAACTGCAAAACAGAAAAACCTTATATAATGATAAAGGGCCAATCACCAAGACATAATGATTCTAAGTGGGTATGAACCAAATGACAGAGCCTCAAAATAAATGAAACAAACCCTTGAAGCTGTAAGTTTGTGTCTTTTGCCAAACAGACTCAGAAACTGACCTATATAAATATTCTCAACTGATTTTTAACATGTGAAACAGCAATTCAATGAAGGAAGAACATACCTAGAATACAAAAAGTACCCTTAAGACTCAACAAACCAAATGCACTCTTGTTATTTAATCCCAGAGAAATACAAACTTCATGTTTACAACTAACATCACAGTTAATGGTAAATATTATAGTCTGTCAATAAAGTAAGAATACCTTCGAATCACATAGATTGGAAATAAATAAACCTGTTTTGATTTGTAGATGACATAACTGTTTACCAGAAAACCCTAAGAATCTATTAAATAACTACTAGAATAAGTCAATTTAGGATACAAGGTCAATATACAAAAATCTATTTTAGTTCAAGATAGTGGTAAAAAACAACTGAAAAGCAGTATTTAAAAATGTCACTAATAGCATCAGAAACATATTTCAAATTTATCCCTGACCAAAAAGATAAGAAAAAGATAAGAAAAAGAAAGCCACAGACTTAAGAGAAAATAATCATAAAATACATATCAGAGATGGGCCTTTTATATAGACTACACAGTATTCCCCACTTATCCATGGGGAATAAGTTCCAAGACCTCCAGCACATGTCTGAAATTGCAGATAGTACTAAACTCTGTATATACTATGCATGATTTACTTTTCCTCCTTCACAATTTCATGGATAAAAGATTCATTCTTACTATAGATTTTAGCAACTTCAACATACGATTTTTTAATTCTTTCCTTATTAAGTCAGGAACTTTCACCTTTTCACTTAAAGGAAGCACTTTCCAGCTTCTCTGGCATATCTGAATTTCCAACATCACTGCTCTTGTGCTTTAGGGCCATTAAGTAAAATAAAGGTTACCTGAACACAAGCATGTGATACTACAACAGTCGATCTGATAACCAATAGACTAAAAGTGGTGGGTAGTCTAGACAATGTGGATATACTGGAAAAAAGGATAATTAATGCCCTGGGTGGAGAGGTGGGAGATTTCACCATGTTATTCAGAATAGCACATAATTTAAAACTCAAGAGTTGTTGGTTGGGTGCAGTGGCTGACGCCTGTAATCCCAGAGTTTTGGAAGGCTAAGGTGGAAGAAATGCTAGAGGCCAGGGGTTTGAGACCACCCTGGATAACACAGTGAGACTGTTTTTGTTTCTACCAAAAAACAAAACCAAACAAAACAAAAACTAAAAATTAGCTAGGGATGGTGGTGTACACCTGTAGCACCAGCTACTCCGAAGGCTGAGGTAAGAAGATTGCATGAGCCCAGGAGTTTGAATTCATAATAAGCTGCAGTCATGCTACTGCACTCCAGCGAGACTTTGTCTCTTAAAAAAGCCAAACAAATGAATAAGCAAGCATCCCACTCCCCACCGCCCCATACATCAAAAACCCTGAGTTATTCAAGGAATTTTCCACTTCATGTTTTTGGACCACTGCTGACCAAAGATAACTGAAACCAAAAAAAGCGAAACTAAGGATAAGGCAAATTGTATATTTTACAGAAAATATCTATAGTCAAAAGAAATATAAAAATGCAATATTAAAAATGAGGAAAAGATACTTTTAGTTAAATATGTACCTACTATATGCCTTGGAAACTCTACTCTTACATGTTTGCCCAAGAGAAATAAAACATTTCCGCAGTAAGACTGTGTACAGCTTTATTCACAATAGCTCCAAACTGGAAACAATCCAACTGTCCACCAACAGGTAAAAAGTAAATTTTGCATATTCATATAATGCAGCACTACTCTATAATTTTTAAAAAGGCACAATAAATCAACGCAATAACATGGATGAATCTTGAAAATGTTCTCTTAACCTAAAAAGAGTCTAGATGCAGTACAACTATGTATTATATGATTCCATTCATAAGAAATTCAAGGGCAGACAAAAGTAATCTACAGCGACAGCAATTACAACAAGTTATTGTCTGTTCTAATGCGGTATGGAGATTCACTGGAAGGGAAAATATGGGAAATCTGTGTTAATGAACATAGTCTATACCTTGACTGAAATATGGCTGCATAAATGTAATTTTTTAAAACTAACCCAGTTAAGCCCTGGGTATTTCACCGTATTCAAATTTTACCCCACACAACATCGACACCACCATTATTACCACCACACTGATAACATTTAGAGAGCAGTTAGGGAATCACATTATTTGAAAATGAGTAATGAGTAATAATTAAGCAATATCTTATCTGATATGTGCATATTTATATACATGTGTACAGATCATGTATGTGGATCTGTAATTTAGGGTAGTCATAGAGTTTTTCTTAAAAAGTATTACAGGTAATGAAGGAGGAATAAAGAATTAGAATATCACAATTTTGCAACCCTTAATGAATTAGCAAATCTAGGCAATGAGAATCCCTGATAAAAATTACCAGAAAAGACAAAGTGAATGAGACTAAGTTATCCCCTACAAACCAGTATCTATGAGGTACTTGGGAAGGAAATAAACTCTGAATCTGTTTTTCTGTTTCTTTTTGTTGAGACAGAGTATCGCTCTGTTGCCCCCGCTGGAGTGCAGCGGTACAATCTAGGCGCACTGCTATCTCCACCTCCCGGGTTCAAGGGATTCTCCTGCCTCAGCCTCCAGAGTAACTGGGATTACAAGTGCCTGCCACCACATCCAGCTAATTTTTGTATTTCTCAGTAGAGACGGGGTTTCACCATGTTGCCCAGGCTGGTTTCAAACTGCTGGCTTCAGGTCATCTGCCCGCCTCGGCCTTTTTTGCCTGTCTTTTCAGTTGCTGAAAAAGCTCTCCCTGATTTTATTTCTTGTTGATTTCCTAGAAACATCTTTCCAAATGTCCCTCTCCCTGTCACTTTTTCAAAGTTAGGAGCAGGGACTGCAAGTTGTTTTGATTGGTAATTTTTGTTTCAAAGGTTTGATTCAGATTCAGAGTTGATTTTGCCAGGCACGGTGGCTCAAACCTATAATCTTGGCACTTTGGGAGGCCGAGGAGTTTAAGACCAGCCTAGCCAACATGGCAAAACCCCATCTCTACTAAAAACAGAAAAATTAGCCAGGCATACTGGTGTGCAGCTGTATTCCCAGCTACGCAGGAGGCCTGAGGCAGGAGAATGACTTGAACCCGGGAAGCAGAGGCTACAGTGAGCTGAGACCGAGCCCCTGCACTCCAGCCTGGGTGACAGAGCAAGACTCCATTAAAAAAACAAAAATTTAACAGAATCTTATTTCTAGTGGTTTACATATTAAATATATTGTTAATTTTCAGCTGAAATATATTAAAGAGCCTCACAGTTTTTATGAATTCTGCATACAATAGATACTGACCAAAATACCTACACAGGCATATTACTTCCAGTTCAGTTTCAGACCATGGCAAATAAGGTGATTATGGCAGTTAAGTGAGACACACAAATTTTTTTTGTTTCCCAGTGCATATAAAAGTTACATTTACACTATACTTTGGTCAAGTGGGTAATGATATTGTGTCTAAATATTAGTACTATCTTAATTTAAAATCATTGCTAAAAATGCTAATTAATTGAGCACATTTGTTGGAAATGGTGCTGACAGACCTACTCGATGCAGGGTTGCCACCAAAAAAACTCAGTATCTGAAGAGTGCAATAAAGTGAGATGCCTGTATTGTCCTTTTTCCTGTTATTAAAAGCATTAAGTCTTCAACTATCTACTTTAGACTGTTTAATGAATTAATATTTTCATATTTATATTGAGAAAAGAAGCTGAATTTAGTTAGAAAAGGTTTAGAATATCATCAACTCTGAGGATGAATTAGAAGCTACTGTCATTTTTCACATAACACTAGTTTGCCCTTCAAACCATACATTTAAAAATGATCTTAAAATACATACCAAGTATGGATTACGCTGTTATAAAAAGCTAGAAATAAAATTAAAACCTTAATTTCAAAGATAATTTCTCTTACCCTTCGGAGATCAACATTTGACTTTTTTCGTAACTATTAGAAATTGTATCTGATAAATCATGTTAGAGATATTGCTGTTCTATTCCTGTAACTAACAAGTGGGGTTTTCCCATCACCATGTTATCCCAACCCTTTAATGAATCACCTTTGAAACTCAGAATAGATAGCAGCACAGAGGTTGCTAAGAGTAAACAACATTCACCACTGCTGCCAGAAATGACCAAAGGTGCACCAAAATGAAGAAATACTGGTAACATCCCCCAAACCAGGATGAAGAACCTTATAAAATAACGGAACAAATGAATATAATGTAACATACAGCCATCCCTTGGTATATGTGACAGGGACTGGTTCCAGGACCCCTGTGTATACGAAAATCCACGCATACTAAGTTCCACAGTTGCCCCTGCGGAACTGGTATATATAGAAATCAGCCCTCCGTATATGCAGGTTCTGAGTCCACCAATACTGGATCTGCCCTTAGTTGAGAAAAAAATCTGCATGTCAGGGGGACCATGAAGTTCACAGCTGTGTCGTTCAAGGGTCAACTGTAATATAAAAATAATGTTTATTGCTAGATAATTGATGATATTCATTCTAGTGTTTATATACTTGACTCTTAGAGCAATAAATAACCTTTGGAGACAACTTCCAAGAAGGTACCTGTTTGCATGCTTTCCCACTGCAATCCACCACTGGGTGTCAAAAGTGTATCTGTGTCTCTTGAACCAATCTCAGCAGGGGATGGGGAAGCCTATGTCTTTCAGAATTGGATGGCACAGTACACAGAAGTAGACAGTACAGTAGTAAGGGCATTTGCTTAAAAGCAGATAGAACTGGGAACCTCCACATCTCTCTCTAGGAATTCAGGGTTCAGTTTCTTAAGGTGTAAAATGGAAATACTAATATGTATCTGGACATATTAAGAATTAAATGAAAGACTCTACCATTTCACTCAAAAAGTGCTTGATCCTGAGTAGCCATGTAACAGTTCACAAATGCAGAGTTCAAAAGAAAGGAAAAATACGCAAAAGTGGTAGCCTTATTTTAATTATCTTATCTTATCAGCAGTAAGAATAACCAGTATCACAAGAAATATCAGATAATCCATACCCCAAATGCAGGAGAAAACATGAGACTTACATATAACAACACTTCATCACAAGATTAACTCTGAAAATTGGTGATTATATTACAAAAACAAATCTAAGTATATAGATGAGAATTTGTGAGTTTGCTTATTTGGGAATTAGTACCTAGAGATAAAGGTCTGAAGCAAAATCACACACCCTTTTAATGAATCAAATCTTCCTTGAAGAATTAAGTACCTCACCTAATCAGAACAGAGTCCCTGGTATAGCCACCATCATATTCTGTAGTTTCTTCTAGTGCTTGGAAATCTAGATTCTGCAAATTCAAGAAAATATGTCTTAGTATCTTCTACACTGCTGTATCATTACAAACAATTAATCGATCCATGACTTTTTGCAGACACCTGCTTTCTTACCCGGCTTCCACATATAAGCAATTCAATTTCTTCTGGTCTGAATAAGTACTTTAAGGGAGATTCATTGGTCACCATATGAAAACCTCTCCGAAAAGCCTTGAACTGTTTTTCTACTGATTTATTGAGAATGTAGTCAGAATAAAGATTGACAAATTCCTGTAGGAAACATTAATCACAAGAACTTCTTATAATATGCTATGCAAACAAAACACAAGTTATTGGGCTGCATAGCTTTCTAATTTTTCCAAAAAAAAAAATTCAAGAATATTTTTAAAAATTCAATTTTACACCTACAAAGAAAACTACTTCTTATAATTTCACAATTGTTATAGCCAATATTAAACTATGAAAAGGCCATATACATAAAACTGTCATACATGATATAAATGTCCATTTTGATACTGTATTAAACAGAACTAAATATAAATGCTAGAGATGCATACAACTTTTTAGGTTCCCTCAACTAGGTATGCAAACAGAAACATTTAAACCAGGTATCCATCTATTTATAAATACCAACATTTTAAGAGAGTACAATGTATTCGATTTGAGCAAACCAGGAAGTCCTATGTTTTCTACCACAGAATACTTGTAAGCTACCTACTGTATCCAGTTCAGCAAAAATGTTGAAGTGTTGACTGACACAAACTACTCTATCAAATCATAAAAGGAAAATGTGCTTTGTACCCTTAGTGTGTATAATATTTAATCAAAAAAATATCAATAGAATCGTGTTTCTTAAAGGTGTACTGTATCTTTGTCATAATTTTTTTCCTCTTACGTTCTGGGTTATTCCCATTCCAGATGAACACATGTAGTCAACAGAAACCCACATCTGATATAAAAAATACTTTTCAGAAATGTCTTTATATCACAAACAGGATACACATGTGTAAATTAAATGTAATTTTTATTTGTCTGTGATAAGGTCCTTAATCATGAGGTTCCTGCTTACAGCTTAATACGGAAAATGCCCTGCTTCTTGCTTTATCCTACAACCACACTTAGCTATGAACTATCTCATACATCATGTCTTCTTTCTCTAAAATGGTAGTTTAGTGCCCAACTGTGTGCTTTCATACCAACTTACATCCAAGATTTAGAAAACTGGACTCCAGCATTTATATAAACTTGGTTACTGGATTTCTTGTGTTTTTCTGTATAGACTACATTAGATACTTCTTTAAAAATTATAAGCATACATGCTTTGAAATTATTAATGAAGAGACAAAATGATGACATAAAACATTTATTACCTTTCTGTTTTCATTTGTAATTGGAATTTTATCACCATTTTCCTTTAGATCATACATCATTGGGTTACCAAAAAGATCTGTTTGTGATATCTGGAAAGTGATCATCATGTCATCTTCCACATTCCCTTCATACTCCAATAAATCTTTTAAACTCTGATACAGAACCTAGCAACCAGAAATGGTAAATTGAGGCCATTATAGAACTACAAAATACAACAAATAATTTATATCACCCTTCTTAAAAGACAATAAAAACAAAAACCTTATCAATAAAAATTTATAAAAAGGATAGCTAGTATCTCTCCAGTCCCCCAAATAGTTTCCAACCTACAAAAGAAAAACTGTCAGTTACTGAGATGTCCTATTCTCTGCTGAAAAACCCACACCACCAATTTAGCAATAGATTTCACACTGTGCTCTATGAGAAATTCTGTGGTGTCTCAAGGTGGGGGTGGGGGTGGTGGGAGCAGGCACACTAGTGGTAGCTACCAAGACCCTTAGCCAGGGCTGCTCTGATTTTACCTGTCCATCTCATAAGATTTCACTAAAATATAAACAAAATGTTTAGAAACATTTCTCTATGGAATCAGTATTAAAAAGCTTTGAGCTGACAGCAATATATAAAAATTTCCCCCTTTGAGTTTTTAAGTGTTCATGGTACTTTGGTCAGATTAAAACATTTTTATCTTACGGATAAAAGTATCAACAAAGATTCTAAATGAAAACTTTTAAAATTTTGATATGAATTGTATATTTGCATTTAAATAAAATCAAAGAGACTGAATAAAAAAATTACAACTTACTGGGTGAGAGTCTCCCAAGTCACGAAAAGTTCCTTTTTTCCCCATTAGCTTCCTGTAGACAACCATGGGAAAATGTACATCCAGTATACAGTTATTGTAAATAGCCAGACCCAGTACTATGCCAATCAGAGTAAACTGACCCTCAGTTTCAAAAGAAGATGGATTAAACCAAAACAATTTTGTAGATTCATCGTATGTGAACATACCTATAAGAAATGATTTTTAAAAATACATTACTTTTGTATTTTATTAAGAACTGATGAATACAAATATAAATTTAAAGTAATCAGACATATAAAACATTTTAAAATATATGTAATTATGCAACATTGATTTCTATTAGCACTTGAGAAAACACTGTCCACATATGTTAGAAATGTGGTGAATGTGGTATGTAATTTTATGACGCCAAAGAAAGTCATAAGTAATTCAGTGGCATTGAGTAGAAAAACACATTCATTAAATTCAAGCTTTTTTTTTTTAAAGTTTTTTTTTTTTTATAAAGATGGGGTTTCACCATGATGGCCAGGCTGGTCTTGAACTCCTGACCTCAGGTGATCCACCCACCTCGCCCTCCCAAAGTGCTAGGATTACAGGTGTGAGCCACCGTGCCCCGCCCAAGCTTTCTAATTTTCTACTAACACATAAGAAAAGTTATATTCATACTTTATCTACCCATAGCTAAAAAATAAGCATTAAAAAAAAACCCAAAGGCTATATATTGAAAGTGTTTCATTTATAAAAATATATTTGTACTACATGTACTATTTTTAATCACAGTAAGGAAAGGTTTGTTTTTTCAAAATTAGAAAATGCTGCCATGAAATTTTTCTAGCATTTTCCTAACAAAATCAGATGATCTGAAGTACATTAACTTGGATTAATCTGATAACCTTAAACAAAGCTATTTAATACACATGTTGTGGGCCAACATGTGAAACAAAAGTCGTTTCAATTTCACATGGTCTTCACTATGCAAACCCCAATCGTGGAGACCTTTTTTATATCCCTCATTGGAAAACTGGGACGGGGCATGGTAGTTCATGCCTTTACAGCACTTTGGGGAGGCTGACACAAGCAGATCACCTGAGCTCAGGAGTCCAAGACCAGCTGGGCAAGATGGAAAAACCCCATCTCTACAAAAAACACAAAAAAATTAGCTGGATGTGGTAGCATGCACCCATAGTCCCAGCTACTTGAGAGGCTGATGCATGAGGATGGCTTGAGCCTTGACCCAGGTAGTGGAGGCTGCAGTGAGTCAAGACAGAGCCACTACACTCCAGCCTGGCCATCAGAGAGCCAGATCCTGTCTCCCTCCACCAAAAAATAAAAAAATAAAATGAAAATTGGAATCTTTGGTTTTATCTACCTGAATATTACTAAGAATTGATTTCTTCCCTTTTAAATGACTAAGGAAAAAATTAACTGAATTTAGAATTTTTTCATTTTACTAAATGTTGTTTAGCTGCACTGTGAAACTTAATTAAAACATCTTAAGAATCAAGTCTGATAAAAATATGTAATTTCCAATAGAAAAGTAGAGCTTAGAAATTAGAAATTAAATTATATAGTATGTAAGTATTTTAACTGTAGTTTATAAAAGGACCCTTAAAATGTCTCCTTGATCACTAGGAGCGTAAATTAAGCTTAGGACATTTTCTGAATACAAAATGATTTGAAAATTAACTCATGTTTAAGTTTCATGGTTTCTATCTAAACAGTTTTTACAGACCAAGTTACAACATCCATGGAAATACTTTTAGTTATAAGTATGGTGTTAACAGGGTTAAGAATAGTTGACAAATAATACAATTAATTAATTTGTTTAAGCTAGCAATGGTATGTCTAAAAAATTAATAAACTTGATAAAATGTCATAAATGCACTTCCTTGGTCTCAAGAGCAATAAACTATAAATTAATCAGAATATAACTTTGAAGTTCCATTTTAGGCACATTTTCTCATGTTTCAGGGAAAGCACCATAAAGAACGCCTCCAGTAAAACATTCCTTTTTCATACTTTTACTGCCATCACTTTGGTTACCTTACTGGAACTGCTTAATCTATGTTTCTTCTTACAAGTATTTCTGCATATAATGCAAGTATACTTTATAGCTAATGTTTAATATTTCTAGATACATCAAAAGCTAGAGCTAAGGTTTATCAAATTTAAGAACCTTATGAAGTTCATAATTTTCTATCTCAAAAAGGGCATGGTCTTAGGTATCTTGGATTTACTTTAAACAAACTACACACAAATGGCATAGCCTTTTAGTTATTAATAAAACACTAGCTGGACTGTAGATAAGGGGTGTGTGTATGTGTGTGTGTGATTAAGAACACTAACAGAAAGGTCAACTCAATTAGAATCAATAGGCTGTAACAGCTCAAATCACAAAGCTGAAGGAAAATGACACATATTATTCTATGCACACTCCTCACAATTCTGATGGTACCTTCAGTGGAAACCTTTTCCTGTAATTGTCATGTACTCAATTTTAAATGTAAGCAAGCTCAATCACTAAGTGGTTATATTGACAGTAGAAACCGAACCAGTTCAGAATTATGCAGTTAAGTAGGCTACCCAAAAGACTGCGTCTATTCCCTCTTCTACTTTATGTGGCAAAATGGAAAAAATTAAAATTCTGATCCTTCACTTTCAAATTAACATATCCCATCAGCCTTTCTCAAACTGTTCAATAACAACTCTTCTGGGAGACAAAAAGAGTTCTGAAGTTCAAAAAGTTTGGGGGGAACATTACCTATATTAAGCCCCAAGAAATCTTATAGCAAATAAATCTAATTAATGGGATATCAGCTAGTGTTTTCTGAAGTTTGAGTATGACATACTTGTGAAACAGTCTCTCAATATTCTTCTAACCATTGTTCTTTGAAGCTCACAGGTCAGGAAAACCATGAGTTTGATGATCGTTTTAGACAGCAAAAAGCAAAGAAATCCCTTCAAGTGTTCCAATGTACCATTCTAAAGTGCTTTTCAATTCAACAAAGAGATAATTTCTTTCATTAGAATATATGACTAAGAAATAGAAGTACTTGAATAAACTAGTGATACAAATCAGTTTTAAAACCTACAAATTCAGTCATGATACGTGATTCCAAGTAATCCATACCAAATCCTTTTGCAGCTCTTCATAGCTGAGAATATTTATAAACCAAGATAAGTAATTTAAAAAGACAATATGACACCATAATCACATTACTAAAGTATTTACCAATATCTGGATTGAAGATTTCCTCCACAACCAGCTGAAAAAATTCTTTGGAAACACCTCCCTCATCAACTCCTTGTTCTCCTTCAAATTCCACATACAACTGCTTCTTCAAGTCTGCAGGATTTTCCATAGCGATCATCTCTAGCTAGTGATTAAAAAGGTAAACATGAACAGAAGATGACTGCTAGTATCAGGAAAAAAGCAAAATAAAAACAAGGAGTAGGGTTACGAAACAAATACACATTTTTGACTTTTTATATGTAAATAGAAACAGAAAGCAAACTGATAAGCCAGTCAAGACAAAGATTCAGTCTTAAAGATAATGAAAAAATAAGACACAAAAGATACCAGCCTAGTAAAAGGCATACTTTCTAACTTTACTGATTTGTTATGAAATTAACATACACTTGTGTGTATTACTTGTGTGTAACAAGTCTGGATTACACAGGACATGGAAAAGCAGCTAAACCATTTCAGCAAAAACAATGGAGTACAGAGGTCTGACCTCAAAATTGTTCATTACTAGTCCTTTATTAGAATAGAAACTCAAGAATTAAGTGTTAATATCTACTAAGTCATAAGTAAAATATTTCAATTAAGAAAAGTACATTGAACAGTAAAGCAGTTCATGGTCTCTCACAATAGCACTTAGTATAAATGATCACCTTTTAATGGATTACAGCCCATCTTATATACATATTTCCTTGAAAGCAGGCGAGACATAACCTTACTCATGTCCTTACTCTTAAATTGTTAAGTTGTCAAGTGTCTGGCATTTTCTCATCTATAAATCTTTTACCAGATATTCTTGTGCACCTATAGAATTATGAATATACAATAATTAACCTCAGTCATTGAGATTAATCATAAAATCAACACTAGATTCTAATATGAACTGTTTATACTGCAATTTGTTTGTTTTACTTTATGTATCAAATTCACTAACAGTATGAGTGTATCCAGTACATGGGTGGATACTGTAACCAGTATCAGTCACATCTACTAACTTGTCTTCAAACATCTGTTGGCTGATTACAGCAATTTAACCTTGGAGTTCAGGTTATTCCAACTATTCCAAACATAATTTTTAAAATGGTTTTGAGCAATGCAGTCATCACTGAAACAACTGTCTTATAGTGCTATAGTAATTAAGGTAATAATACTCATTTGGACGATCTAGTTTGTCTATAAAAAACAAAATCTCATAAATTAACCAATCAGGTCAGGTTGCCTTAGAGCATTATTTTTCAAACTTGTCACCTGCAACTCATTAGTGGGTGTCTAATCCATTTAGTTGTTTGCAGTCAGCAATGGGAAAATCAGAATGTATTCCACATAGCAACGGAACCTACTGTCTTGTGAAAACTTTTGTTTCAATTAGATGTTCAGATGGATATGCATGTAATTGGGATGCTATGTAAAATATCAGCGGTTGCAGTCAAAGAGTTTGAGAGAACCAGCTGAAAATATATTCTGGGTATCTTCAATTTTAGGGTCCTATTCTGTGAATTTAGTCTTTAGTTTTAAATAATGTCTATTCTTGTTCAACACCGATCTCTAATATTTACAAAACCATTTTAGGCCAAGTTATTTTAAGACAATTTACTTTGAGACTGTTTTGTTGTGGAAAGATCAAAAGTCAATCAGAATATACCTTAGTATTCCCAATGCCCACTTACCATAAACTTTTGACCTTTAAACTTTCACAGGCAATTCAATTAAGCCTCAGTTTCCTCAACATACTGTAAGTTGTGAAGGCTTATTAAGAATCTATAGAAACAGTTCTATAGACCAGGCAATATTAAGAAGATAACACATCATAGTGTTACATTTTAAAACAATTTTCCTTTTTGAACAAAAGATTTGCAATTTTGTGTCCCCAAAGGAACCTGACATAGACTAGTTCCAAGATCAAGAGTCAAACAAATGTAGATTTGAAAATAACCCTGGGAAGAGAAACAGTTCCAGCTGGAAACCTGTTTCCAAGCTACAGAGTATACAGAATTCTGAGGACTAAAATTAGAATTTGCATCTTAGCTCAAATGTGGGACCAGGCCAACATTCCATATTGCCATGTAATCCATTCAGAGTTTCCTTATGCCAGTTCCCAACTGGCTAGGTGATAAAGATGTAAGTCAGTGTTTATATTTACCTTTATATCCAAAGGTACACTTGCTTTTTATCAAATATAATGTATTCCAAAGTGGAAAAAAAAGATTATCTGATATTTAGACTATGCATTCTATAGCTTTTCCCTATTAACATTCATCAATGAGAGTTGACTCGTTATCAATGTAAAACCTTTTAAATTATGTGGTGGAGAATTTCTACAGGGTTGAGAGGCCCTGTGTTCTGTCTAGTCTTAGCTCTACCTAAGACATGTCAAATGGCAACTGAAGCAAATTTATCTTTATTCTCCATAGGATATTAATGTCTGTCCACTTCCACCTATCTCTATTCTATGCAGCCTACCATGGTGCCAAAAGAATGTAATGCAGTATGTTTTATTATGGTAAATGTAAACATATAACTTTACCTCTCTATTTTATTTCACCTGTAAAATAAGCATAATATAGTAATAAATAAATGTATGAACTACTTAGGTTAATTCCCTGCATTAAAGGTAGTGCTTAAAAGTACTATCTGTTGTTGCTGTTACTTTATTGGTTCTAAAATATTTTCTGACATTGTCTGAAAACCTACCATAGTATTATAGAAGAAAAAATATTTCGTGAACAACACAGCAACAAGAATATATAGCACTTATATAGCATTTCACACATAGCAACTACTTTAATCTTTATAACAACCTCATGAGGAAGGAAACATTATTAACTCCACTTTATAGATGGGAACCCCAAGATACTGAAAGGTAAAATAACTTCAAGTCACAGTAAATTGTGGAATAGAGAGATACTAATCCAGGAAACAAGCTGACTTTACTGACTCTCTTCAATGACGACCAATACTTTGAGGGATTTTTATTTTTTTTATTCTTTTCCACGTTTCCATTTTTAAAAAAAACAAATATGTCTGTCACAATCAGAATGTGTTCAAATATAAGTATGTAAAAAATTTTTGAGAAGTAGTTGGTAACTGAGTTCTGTAGGAAAAATTTTGTTATTACCCATTTTTAGATTACCATTCTGGTACACGTAAGTGATTTCGTAAAATACTGTATCACTTAAGAATAAAGTCTGGGCACCATGGCTCACAGCTGTAATCCCACCACTTTGGAAGGCCAAGCCAGGCAGATCACTTAAGCCTAGCGGTTTGAGACCAGCCTGGGCAACATGGCAAAAACCCATTCTATAAAAAACTCACAAACAAACAAAAAAAAATGGGCGTGTGCCTGTTGTCCCAGCTATTTGGGAGGCTGACATGGGAGATCAAGGCTGCAGTGAGCTGAGATCGCACCACTGCACTTCAGCCTGGGAGACAGAGTAAGGTCCTGTCTCAAAAAATAAAAGAGTAAAAACAGAAGGCATAAATAGCCTTTAAAAATATTTTATTTTAAATTATTTTGGCAATAGCCATTTTGATGAAGGCCATTATTTCATAAAGAGCTGTACTGATAATTCTTTTTCTTAACAATAACCTCCATCCATTGTTCAATTTTAAAAATATTTAAGAAATAAACTGTAAAGGTGTATTCTTTACATAATAGCTATATTATTTAAAACTATTTTTTTTGTTGCTGTTTAAGCACAAACCTCACCATAAAACTATTTTTAAAGTCAAAAGCATTAAGATATTTGAAATTTAGAGGACTATGTCTAAACATTCTGAAAAGGAGAATGTACATGCATTCCTGAATTCATTTAATATACAGATGTGGATTTTAGGTATTTTTTAAAGTACAATATTTGTTATATTTATTTAACATGGACACTAGCAAGTGATTACCAAGGAAAAATACTGGGGATATAATCACATCTACCTCTTCATTGTGTAACTTCCTCTTTCTTAAGGCTCTTGATTTCATTAATTATTAGATAAAATGATTTTTAATTTCTGAACTTTTTAACTGGCCATAATGATGAAATCCTAGGCAGTTCATTTTTTAAAAAAATCTGACCTGATATCAAACCATTTGCAGAATACATAATAGGATGACATCTTAATATCAAAATACAATATATCAAAATACAGTATTACTAGACTGATCAGAATCAAAAGGAAAACCTTACCACTTAAAATCTTAAAGTTTTCTGAGCTATTACATCAAACCCATTCATAATTTTTAAGATTCCTTAATAGCATGAGTATTTAAGTAGAAGCAATACTCAGATAAGAGAGACCTCTAATACCTAAGAATACTTGGGATTTCTAAGAAAGGCTAGCTTCAGCGACTTCAGTCAACTTGTTGCACTCTATGACAACAGTTTGGTAGTGAGGAGGCTTAAACTATTGATTGAGATGTCTAGGTTATCCAAATTAATTTTTTCATGTTCATATAAACACATGGAGAAAAGTATGTTATATCTCAAATGTAGTCTAAATATTTGGGTAATACCAAATCACATAATCACATTATGTCCATGAGACCTGGAATCCTGAGTTCTATTTCCAATTCTGCCATCAATTTATGTAGGCTAGTATCTCTGTTACATTTCATTTACCTTACATGCAATACTAAGAAGTTTGATGTTTCATTGTCTCAAATTATTATGTAATGCTGAGGATCTGTGTAGATATATGCTTCATTCTCATTCATTGTCTGAGAAATTATTTTGAGGGCATAAACCAAGCATATTTCTTGGTTTCATTTTTTTCATTTCAATTAGAATAAATCACAAGAAAGAACAATGGAAATTACATGTTAACCACAATGTAGTGAATGTGTAAGATAAAATTAAACATACCTAGAGCAGCACAGAATAATCTTATTCTTAAAGCACAGCACAGAATAATCTTATTCTTAAAGCACTGTGAGTCAATGAATAAATAAAAGAATTAAGTTCACGTTTCAATAATAAGAGTGTTCACCAATGAAAATGCTGGAAGCTGGGTTAGACTGGGCTATTAGAAACCAGATAAAACGGGCCAGTGACTTTTAGAGGGGATTATGCAGAACCTCCTGGTATTGGGGCTTTTTATCTGTGCCTATCACCTTTATCTGTGCTAGTTCCTATTTTTGAACTTCCCTATTCAATTCCACATCTCAGCCATTTCTTTTGGATTTTAGACATTTATTTGAAATTCTAGAACTCCCTCAGGGAGTTCCAGTTTTCTAATTGGAACCAAGTTTCACACCACCATCATCCTTTATTCCAAGCCTGCTGTTCACATGGTCCTCTTAAAAATCTGAGTTTCTGAAACATGTAAACATACTTGAGTATCAAAATGGCCGCTTTCTCTCTCTCTATATGGACACATACCTACAATGCACATACACTCCCACCCCTGAGCTGAACCAAAAGTGACCTTTCCAAATATTGGAGTCTGGCTTTATCAAAATATCTGTGGAGTATTATCAAAAGTACAGATTCTACAATACAGCTTCTAATCTATACCTCTAGCAGGGTCTTGGATTTTTTTTTTTTTTTAAAACAATTTCCAAATCAGATGTGAAGGCAGTTTGGGGGACCTCATGATGGCAATACTATGTTCTTCCATTAACTTATATCCTCTATCTTCTACTCCTTTAAGAAGTAATTTAAAAAATCTTATATATACTAACCTTGGAAGTGCTTTGTCTAAGAAAAATGAGAAATTACTTTCTAAAAGAATACACAAATGGGTAAATATGTAAAAAACCTCATCACATTAGGAATGTCTTCATTCAAATGAAAGGTGAAGTCTAAGCTCATGTTTATCACTGTACTGTTTTCTAAAGAACAATAACAAAAAAAAAAATAGAAAAAACAAGTCCTAGAACTATGGCAGTAAGTTAAACAGGGGCAGGATGGGGTGTTCTTAAGCAGTTCTAAGGTATTTATGAAGAGACAACTTATTGTTTATTGATTCTAAAATGCACTTTTCTTTTTTCACATTATCTCTGAAATGAGATTATACCATACAAATGATACCATCTTACAGTGAACTGTTGGTATTTTTGTCTTAGCAGTAATAAAATTATAGCATTTCCTACAATCAGAGTAGATAAAATACTATAAACATGAATTTTTCTCTTGTCATCAAAGGCCATTTCTCTAAAAACTTCAGTTAGGAAAAAAGCTGCTAGTCTGGTTTGAATTTTGCAATACATAAAAGCAATGAACATACTTTGCTTTTTTTAAAAAAAAATCCATAATTATTAATTCAAGTTACCACTCCTCAACAAAAAACATACAAGAGTCTCACATACGTAGTCATTATTTTCTGGGCCTGATTTCTAAACTAAGAAGTATATGAATTCTAAGGGTTCTTTTAGCTCTTAAAGGCTAGGATCCCATAATTTTATTTATCAATATTAAGCTTACCACAAAGTTTCTTATTTCTTCTTTTCTACCCAACCCTGCTCTACAGTTCCAAAATTAGCAAGTCTTAAGAAAGTGGCCAGTGGTTTGTTTACTGTAATATATAAGAATGAGGCTTAAAAAGCAAAGGCGACCCTGGGAAATAAGATCTTAAAAAACTCATCACTACTTTTGAGCTTTCATATGAGAATAATCTTAAACCACTTTCTGCATTTGGATCCAGTTTTCAAAATTTAGAAAATCCATTTGTTTTCAAAGATGGAGTGACCATTATATAATATAACCAATAATTTGTAGCACACATTTATAAACTTGGACAGGAACAACCAAAGTATAATACTTATATTTAAGATCAGAAATGTCCATGTGTCCCTATGGTATATGACAGCATTTTTTTCAGTTACTTTTAAAATGAATTCACTGAACTGTATCATGATATCCCCATTATTAGGTTTTTAATCTAGCAGCCCAACTTACCCGGACAAGTGCATCATCTATGATATGGTCACGTCTAACTTTGAGTCTCAAATATGGATTCAACTGCTGTCCTTGAACTAAGCTGTAGAGAACAGTGATTCTTCGTTCACTGTACATGCGAATTCTATTGTCATAATATAATCCCAAATTCTTTGTGACAGCATTCAATATAAAGGGACATGTCATAAAAGAGAATTTGTTCTCTGTTTCTACTTTGAAAAAAGTATAATCTTTATCCATTTCTAGAACCTCATTCAGTGGTTCATTAATAAACTCTTCAAAAGGGATAAGTGGTTTTCGACAATCCAGGGTTTTAACACCAAGTTCAGTTTCCAGGGGGTCCACTCGAGGACCTTTCTTGTTTCTTCTTTCTTCTCCCAAAAGCTCCTGAAGTGTCAGCTCACTGGACTCAGGGATGGGCTCTTCATCATCTTCTTCATTGTGATTTGTGTCCACTTCCCCTCCTACTACATTTGCATAGTAAACCATTTTCAAGCACTTCGAAGCAGCAACAATGGCATCATCATCATTCACTAGATTTCGACTGTTAAATTCATTGCTTATGACTTTATAAGTAATAAGTTGCTGAAATGTCTCCATCATTCTCCGAATCTGGTCTGCATTGTATTTAGACCACAGTCTGATCAGTTTTCCTTGGGCTGCAAGGGGTAGCTTGCTCATTGCTTTGCAAAATAATGGCAATGCCATTTCCAGATATTCAGGACTGTGGAGATTTCTATTCTCCATTACGATAATGAACAAATTCAGATAATTAGGATCTCGAGAGTATACGTTGTGATACGTCAAGTCACATTCCACATTAGGTGACAAATACACAAGTGCGTTGAGAAAGGCAGTTTCAATTTTTTCATTAGAGAGCAATCTGGTGTAGACCCTTCTAATGGCATCAATATCCACAGATACATCATCAGGGCCTAATTTTTGCAAATTGTTGTCTCCCTGTGAGCTGTCACCTATCCTGGAAGAAGATGCTTCTGAGTCTTCTTCCATAGCAGCAGCAGAGCATGCAGCTTTTTCCTTTTCATCTTCATCCTTGTCTTCATCCTTGGCTTGAAGAGATTTCAGTTCTTCCTTGGTGTGTTGTTTAACTTTCCGGAAGCTCTGTACCAATGCCTCAGCACTAGAAAAAACTCTTCCAATCACACGGATTAAAGGGGAATAATCCTCTCTTTCTCTACATAATTCAAGAATTTCATATACCTTCTCTTCTGTTAAGTAAGTCACATCTAGAAAATCAGAAGAAAAAAGAGAACATTTATTTTCATAATATGCATACTTACTGTTGTAAAAAGTTCTAAAAGTAAAACAGCCAGATATCCTAGACTCAATATAATTTATGATACACACAACTCTTAAAGTATCTAATACTTAAATTCAGCAAATAAAATTTAATGCTTACCTTTTTCAATGAACTACCTATACCAACGACCTCACTCATGCTTTTACATTCTTTCAACAATGCATAACTCTTAATAAGATCATGAGCTTAAACGCTCTTTATAATCAAGGGATCTATTAATGTATAGCTTTAATTATAAAAATGAACCAATATATCATGTACTGATTCATCATAATACAGCTCTTAAAACCTCAATGTAGAACAGACAGAAATACTACTAATCTTTTTTGACTTTTCTTGTTTTACTACTCTGTTCTCAAAAGACTAAGGAGGCAAGGTCTTAAACAGTGCGAAGAAGGCAACTTATAAGCTGGCAAGCAGTGCAGAGACTATGCGGTCACCAGAATCTATTTCCTCTTTTCCTGGGCACAGAGTTGAACCATATTTCCCAACTTTTTGAGATAAATGTTATTTTCAAGCCAAGGCTTTCACCCTTCTGGCTAATAGGATAAAACATATTTATGCCAAATATACTCTTATACACGTACTGTACAACATGTAGAATTTCTAATGACTCCCACCTCTGCTTTAATACATCTGTTTCACAATAAAAGACAATATAAAATGTAAGTGATCACTGAATGAATGGTCTCCAAAAATTGAACCACAAAAATGCGAAATTTTATCATACTAAGGATCTGATCTGTGGCCCAGCTGCAAGAGTGCCAACACTTGCACAGTTTCTTTTATGGGCCTTAAAGCTTTAAGAACTAATGCTCAAGTTTGTTCTATTAAGAATATATAAGCATCTTTTGCTAAATGTCAGTCACCTCTCCCCCAAAAGTGTAAAACCACTGCTATTTCTCATTATTTTCATTGAAAAATTTTGTAATACCTTCTTACAAGACAATGCAAAACCCCTATCTAATTTCCTAAAATGTAGCAGAAAATACTACTATCCTATTAGGACACAAGACACTTTGCTTCCTGAGCAAGTCATAAGGTTAACAAAGACTTGGTTTGCATGCAGTAATAATGGCGTGTCCTAGGGATCACCATTCTAGACCCACATGTCCTTTGTTGCTATGTCATGCTTTCGGGACATTTTCAAGTGATTCTGACAGTCTACTAATCCTATCTAGAATGTACCTATACTTTTTCTACCTAGATATAAATTAGTCAAAAAATACTGTAATTAGATATGAACATTCATGAAGTTTGGGTATCAATAGAAAGAGGTGTTCTACTTACTGAGAACATATTAAACAAGACATTTTTGTAAAATTTCTTGTGATAAATGTGTGTTCCTGAACATAATTTCAATCTTTTAAATTTTGCACTTAGAAAACTCATGCAAAACCAGAGTTTGGGGCAGACTACTTAACACCTATGTAATTTTGTAATTAGTTCTAACCATAATTAATAATCAAAATAAGAGTACTAGTGTAGATAAAGCATCTCTGATTCCTAATATACTATAGAACATTGGGAAAAAAGTAAAGAACAGGGAATAGTATATTAGTAAGTAGGTATAAGGAAAGGTCAGAACTGCTAACTGATGTAGACTTGAGCAAAAAGAAGAGGGGGCATAAAGACTGGATACAGCCATACAATAAGCACCTCTAAGATGGAGCACATGGCCAAAAGAGCAGCTGAGTACATCCCTTATGTACCACATCCCCTCACAGCTGGCTGCATCCTACTGTGCCAGCACTCTATATTCACTTACTGGTACTCTGTGGTACATACTTACTGGAGAATTGTGTATGATAAAGTCAATGCAGCTTCCACATTTTATACTGACACATATATATTGACAACATTTACCTATTTTTCCATAGTGTGTGAGCTAATTCACAAAATAGAACTATACATTCTGAAGCAACAAAGCTGTGTAAAGCGACGAAAATAATTTTGTTGTGGAAACAGAGTAGAGGTTATAACACAATGCCACTTCACTAATTCTTTCAAACTTGATTCAAATGATGTTACTAAGTTTTAAAGGCAAATCCTCTAAAATTCTCACTTGTATATGTCATAAACAAAAAGCTTTCTCTTTTAAAATAAAATCACCTCTGGGTATGTATGGGAGTGGGGGGTGCTAAGCCCTGGTAGTCATTCAAAAATTCAATTAACTTGTTACTAATTACCTTCACTGAGGAAAATAACTTGCAGTTTAGTTTTAGCAACAAGGTAATCAAATTCTCAAGTTTGGACACAGGACCATTTAGAAAACAGAAGAGCTGAGCCTGAGTGAAGACTGCCATTGGTAGGTCATGATCCTTGGCAGCATGACTATCAAATGTCTGGGAGGAGAGTGAGAAGCATATATTAGAAGGACATGTAGAATTATTTCTCACATAACTACCACAAAATTTTGTCTTGCCTTCAAAAATGGAAAAAAACACTGCTTCCTCTTTCTGCTTCTTTCACAACAACATCTGAGGTTCCAGAACTCATGCCAGATACTTAGTCCAGTTACTCTAAACTTAAATAGGCTTTGTGGCTTAGTTTTGGAGATTAACTACCACTTAATACATTTATCCTAAGAATTTTAAAAAGTTCAGATCTATCTATTAACAAACCTTTTGGCATATGCTCTGCTTCTAATTAGCAACAATTAGACCTGTAAAATGTAGTTACGTCATTAATTCAGTTATTACTCCTGTCCTTTACCACAATAAAAATTTGGTTCTACTCTATCAAAATGTCTTAATGTCACATAAGGAAAAACAAATAAAAATGTAAAAAGAAATTTACATTTAAATCTCCTATATGGTTTTCAGCCAACAATTCTCAATTAAAAATAAAACATCTTACCTTTAAAATCAATTCTAGCGCCTTTCTTGTTCATTTTTATCTCAGAGCAGGAGTTGTTAGGGGCACCTTTCGAGTTCTCAAGGTAAGCTGAGCTTGCTCCTTTCTTGGAGGGATGAGGATCACAGAGTTTTGCATTAATCTTATAAAGCTCGAGGGCTTTAATAGCTGCTGCATTATTATCCATACGAAGAAAAGTTGGACAGGAAGCACAAAACTCATTCGTGCAGGCCTCATTTCCACAGCCCTCAGTTAACTGGTGGTAGTAGCGTTCTATTAGATGCTTTGCAGCTGCTCGCTTCCTGTACCAAACATTCAAACAATAAGCACAGTGATTAGTACAGCTCTCATGTTCACAGCTCAACAGATTATCAAGGCAAAAGTTAGTCAAGCACCGAATAAACCTGTGTATTAAGATGTAAAGTAGAAAATGGAGATGCATTATTAACCTACAACTTCTAACTAGTGAAATAGTTAATAAATATTTTCTAGGATATTGTGATAAAGAATGTCATTTGTTTATCTGACTTATTGCTTTAACAGAGTATACATTCCTTTGGTTTAAAAAGTGGGGAGGGGAGCTTCTCTGATGGTATCTGTGCTTAAGTTGTTTAGCACAACGGCTGAAAAATCACAAGGTTTACAGCTAAGAGTTTGAGGATTCTATCATTTTAAAAATTAGCATTAAGAAAATGACTCTATTTAAAGCATCAACCAGTTTTCCCTTACATAACCATTATTTCATTTTTAACAGTTTGTAAATATTTGACTTATAGTTAACACAGAATATCTATCTGGAATAAAAACTATTTTTTCCCCCAATAATGAGACTTAAAAATAGTAAGTGAAATATCCAAAGCTGGTGTTACACTGAAAGAAAGTGGCTGCAGGCTGGGTTAGGTAGCTCATGACTGTAATCAATGCTGTAACTTTGGGAGGCTGAGGCAGGCAGACTGCTTGAGCTTAGGAGGTCAACACCAGCCTGGCCAACATAGTGAGGCTACTCTCTACAAAGTTTTTAAAAAATATTAGCCAGGTGCGGTGGCATGCACCTGTAAGCCCAGCTACTCGGAAAGCTGAGGTGGGAGGATCACTTGAGCCTAGAGTCAAGGCTATTGTAAACTGAAATCGGACCACTGCACTCCAAGCCTGGGCGAGGAGCTAGACTTTGTCTAAAAGAAAAAGAAAAGAAAGTGACTCCAAAGTATACAATTGTAAATCTAAAACTTGTCACTAAACCTTCTCCTTAGTTCCACGTCACAAGATGGAACATTTTAAGTTCTATTACGCAAAATCTTATATTCCTTTTACTCTGTGAACTTAGCGTACACAGATTAATGTCCTATTATGACTGTTCCAGGAGAGCTACGAAGACTGAGGAAGGAATTATGTGATCAAGTAAGAAGTTAGATGACATTACCTCTATATTTAACACTAAAGAGTCTATGCTTCTACTAATTGATGATAAGAGATTATCAGTATTTAAGTAGAATAAACTACTGGATCCAAAGAAACATTAAGTCACAGCTATTCTTTTTGGTCCCAAATTCACAAGTATGGAAATAGAAACTACAAAGAATCAAAACTGTAAGGAAAAATAATTCAGCTAATTTTCAAAACAGTCACAGAATTATCTTATTAACATGTAGGACTAAATAACCAGTGGCATGGAGTTTACATCTTGTTCATCATGAGAAACTCAACAACAAGGCAGCAAATAAGTGAAGAGACACGGTAGTCCAATTTTGTCTCAAAAGGACTCTGACTCTCTATCCAGGTAGGCGACAAAAAGTGATAATTCACACACATTCAATTCATTCTGGTGCTTATATTTTTTCAAATGTTCCATGCAAAATACCACTCACTGCATGCAAACAGAGAAAAAAGAAAACCCACAAAGCACAAGTAAAAATTGCATAAGCATGACTTAAAGACATTTTACTATCTATGAAGCTGTAAATAACCCCACCTGAAAATTAAAAACTGTTATCACAGATATATCAGTATGTAAAATATGAAAATGAAAACATGTAAAAATACAAGGGGAATGCAGAATCCAGAAGATTTAAAACACAGATTGCTATTCTTCTTCAGTAGAGAAAGGGAGATAATGTCATGTTCTCCCAAACTACAGTGACTTCCCTGGTGAAAATGTAAATAGGTAATCCTTTCTGGAGGAAAACAGTGAACATGTATCAAAAATCTTAAAAACACGACTACTGTATGAATGAGATCTTACTTGTGGGAAATAATTTGACAATTTTACAAAAATGCATTCTTTTTGTATCTGAAAAAAATCAACATGTCTAATAAAAAATTACTTAAATGAACTAATAGAAATCACACAGTAAAATTAAAACTATCAAGATTTAAATTCGATAAGGAATAGTCTTCCTGATATATCACCTACTGACAAAAGTCAGTTATAAAGTAGCAAGTGTAGGATGAACCCATTGTTATTTCAAAGCATTAATATTATTTTCTCTGGTTGATGTGATTAAATGAGTTTTAAAACTTCTTCCATCTTTTGATTTCTTATTCATTCCTTCTATATTAAAGCATGCTGCTTGCATATTAAAAATTAATAAATATGATGAAAGGAAAACGAGCAGTTTTAAAACTTCATCTACATGATTTGAATGGCCCCAAGATTTACTAAACTGTCTCTGATTTTAAAAAAAATTATCAAAGTCAAAATACCAAAATAAGATACATTTTAATGTGAGCTTCTGTACTAAAATAACCTCCCCAAAACTTGTCAGATAAATAGTACTTCTTTATATACTACATAGGAGGAGAGTGATCACCACAAAGAACAAGACTGAAAAATCAGAAGACCTGCATTAAGTGTCAGCCGTCTGTCTCTAAGTAGTTGTAGGATCCTAGGGAAATAATTCCCTGGGCCTCAGTTTTCCCACCTTTATGAGTCCCTTCAGTTCTAATTTTAAAACTATTCTATGTAACAGGGAGGTGAGCAAGAAACTAGTATTTGTTGGATGCCTGATAACATACTAGACACACTGCTGGGCACTCTGACATAGGTCATCTCATTTGAAAACCATGACGTTGAGGATTATCTTCAGTCCACAGCCAAAGAAACAGAACTGGCATCAAATCATGAAACCAAGATCACAAAGAAAGTACAGAACCAAGACCAGAATAGGAGTCTTTCAGCTTCAGAGTCCAAGTCATTTTGACTATATTGTTTTGCAGAAGATGATTAATTTCAAAATAATTAGTTTTTTAACATGAGTAATATTGAAGAATTTTATGGGGAAAAAAATCTCATAACTTACATGCAACTGAGAAAACAATCTGAAGAATCATAATGTGAATCTCACATTTATGCATATATTTGGTACCACCAAGGTAGACCAAGTTTCTTGAAGAAATAGAACCAGCATATTCTGTAAAGTTAATTTATCTCTAATTTGTTGAGAACCTATGTGCTATGCATTTTATAGACATTCCCACTTTAGAAGAGAATAAACCTTAACAGTTAAGAGCTTGCATTCTGAGGCCAGAAGCTCAAGTTCACACGATGGCTTTACCTCTTAATTAACCATATGACCTTGAACGAGTTACTCAACTTTTCTGTATGTCAGTTTCCTCATAATTGAAATGGTAGTATGTATGAGCATTATCATGGTGAGAATTATAGCTCACATTATCAATTGTGACAGAATTAAGTGTGTGTGTGTGTGTGTGTGTGTGTGTGTATAAAGTGCTTAGAACACTGCCTGGCACATACTAAGCAATATGAAACTGTTAGCTACTACTATTACTGTTGTAATTGTAATTATTACCCTCACAAGTGTATGAGTTAGCACTATTTCATTCTGCTGATGCTCAGAGAAATTATATAAGTAAGTCATACATCTAATAAGAGATCTGAACCCAGCTACTAAACTTAAGCTTTTAATAACCATTAAGAGGAGGATTTGAAAGTTGCCACCTGTATTTGATCTGCCTCTCTGTCACAAGTTTACAAATAGCAGCTACACTGTTGAGACAGAACTAAAGGAAGCCATGCCAGAACTTCCATGTTAATGGTGCAATCAACTATATTAAGCATCCTTCTTTTTTTTCCTCCAGTGACACCTAAATTTATCTGACTGCACCTGTATTATTATCTGATTTAGGGCATGTAAAAGGCATACAAAATTTAGAGCACAAAAAAGGCCTCTATGTTGAAATGTATACACTAATAATGACTTTTTGTTATAGTTCCTGTGCAGGGTTAATTCTTGTACCATATGGGTCACTAAACCATAGCTCATGAGTCAAGCTGAGTCTACTACCCTATTTTTATATGTCTCTCAAGCTTAGAATATTTTACATTTTTTAATGTCTGGAAAAAGTTTGAGAAAGTATTTTGTGACATGAAAATGATATAAAATTCAAGTTGCAGTGTCCATCAAGTATACTGGAACATACCCAAGTTAATTCATTTATAAATATACCATATATGATATGGTTTGGCTATATGTCCCCACCCAAATCTTATCTTGAATTATACTCCCATAATGCTCATGTGTTGTTGGGGGGACCCAGTGGGAGATAATTTGAATCATGGGGTGGTTTCCACATGCTGTTCTTGTGGTAGTAAATCTCATGAGATCATATGGTTTTATCAGGGGTTTCTGCTTTTGCATCCTTCTCATTTTCTCTTGCTGCCACCATGTTAAGAAGTACCTTTCACCTTCCACCATGATTCTGAGGCCTCCCCAGCCATGTGGAACTATAAGTTCAATTAAACCTCTTTTTCTTTCCTGTCTTGGGTATGTCTTTATAAGCAGTGTGAAAACGGCCTAATACAATATACTATATAGTTTACGGCTGTTTTTCATATTACAGTTGCAGAGTTGGGTATTTTAGCCCTGCAAAGCTTAAAACAAATACCACCTGCCCTTTATAGAAAAGGTTTGCCAACCCTTAATTTAGGATCTATTATCTCTGCCCTCCAGTAAGTGACCCTGCCATCTGATCATTTGGCCTCTTAACTCTCTCCTTCCCCTCAGCAAATAAGTAAAATAAAGGCATACCTTTCCCCAACTATTATTAAATAAAAGAAGAGGAGAGGGAAAAAGGGAAGAAGAAAGTGAGGCAAAGGAGAGGACGAAAAAGAAGGAAAGAGAGGAAATTCCCTGGTGAGGTCCCTTTAGAATGTCTTATCAGCTGCTCATAATCAAAATTCCTGGAAGAGGAACTATACCTTACTTGCTATAATTTCTTCACATTCCATTGACTTTTCTTATTACTCAAAAAACAAAGTACTTTATAATCTGTTGATTTTTTAAAATAAACTTTTCTTATTTAGTCAGCAATGAAGGTCAAGTGAGACCTTCTAGTAAAAGACCTCTGAAATTAGACACATGAAAATACTTACCCATTTAAAATAGACAATACTTTCCAATTATTTATTTTTATGATTGAATTAGTGGGACAGTGCTACAAATAGAAGTCCTATGGAATAAATCATATATGGAAGGTCAGAGTTTACTCTAGACAACTTGACAGCAATCGGTTTAAAAAAGGTTTCACCTAGAGGGATGTGTACTGATGTTAGCAATTAACTTTGAAATCCATAAAAAATTAAGATGGATTGATTGTACAAGGAAGGATATATGATAAAGCAATGTAAATATTAATGGCAGAATCTAGGTGGCAGGCATATGTGTGTCAGCTATAAAATTTGTGTTCAGTGCTTTTTTAGTTCCCACATATCATTGAGAACATGTGATATTTGTCTTTCTGTGCCTGGCTTAGTTCACTAAAAAAATGAATTTACAAGACAACTGAAATATAAGTAATGAATACAAGCACTAAGAACATGAAGCCATAGAAACAGCTGTCAGAAACTGACAGTGAACGCTGAACAAATAAGATTATAATTACAATTAGAAATGGCAAAAGAGAAATATTAACTGTGAAATGCAATATAAAAACTAATGGTGGATAAATCAAAGAATAAAGACAAAAAGGGAAAGACTGAAAGGAAAATGTGACTGCAACTAGAGTGAACTTTATATCATATAGAAGGTAAAGCAGAATGAACATGTGAAGGATCTTAAAAAACAGATAGAAAACAGAAACAACCAAGGCTTCTGTAATTAGTCTATAAAGCTAAAAACCACCGCTTAGTGATTTCTCCTAAGTGGAGCCTCCTTATTCTTTCTGGGATGTTGTAAAACATCTATCTCAAAGTAATTTTTAATGTAAAAATCTGTAAGAATGAGCAACGACATCCTAAATAGTTCTAGGCCTTCTAGAAACAGATGTAAGAGACATCTGTGACACAGCTATATTAAGTATGAGGTAAAATCTATTACAATGGGATGAAGTGAATTTAGATTATTTCAAGACTAAACCTACAACTGTGAACTCATTAGTACCATGAACCAAACAAAAATCTATTAAATACAGAAGATAATTTTCATGAAAAAATAAATACAAATCAGTATTTTCAACTGTTTGAAATATGGGTAACACAGAAATAACCTTCAAGAATTATTTTATTCATTTTTATAGTCTCAATGCCCAGAGTGCTTGATATATGATAAAAACAAAGTAAAATTACAGAACTAAATATTTACATAATATAATTCATCTGGAAAATTAAAATCTGTCTGTTTTAAAGTGTCATATTTCACAGTTAGAAAGGAAGAAAAATCCCAAATCAAAAAATTAACTTTACATCTTATGGAACTAGGAAATGAAGAACAAATTAGACTCAAAAGTTAACAACAACAAAAAAGTTACAGCAAAACTAAAAAAAAGAGAAACAAATTTTTTTCAATGGAAAAAAAAAACAGAATTAGGAGTAGCTGTTTTATTGACAAATTCTTAGACTAAGAAATGAAGTGAACAGACGCAAACAGCAAAAACTGGAAATAAGAAAGGAGATAGTATAACTGTTGCCACAGTTAAATAGGACCATAATAGACTAATATGAACAACTATGCTCCAACAAATTTGATAGCCTTTGATAATGGACAGACACATAAAACACACCAAGACTGAGTCACAAATACATACAACTTCTGAATGAACCTATAACTATTAGAGATTGAATCAGTAACTGTCCACCACCACCAGGGTTTCACTGAAAACTCTACCAAACATTTAACAATTAACAATAACTCATCTCAAACTCTCTGAAAAAACTAAAAAGGACAGAACACTTTCCAAATTATTTTATGAGGTAAGCATTACTTGGATATCAAAATCAGACAAATTTACTACAAGAAAAAAGAATCCCTGATAAATACTGACGCAAAAAACATAAACAAAATACCAAGAAACAGAATTCAATAATGCATTAAAAAGATTATACTTCATAAATCCTCAAGTGGGATTTATTAATAAAATCCAAGGACAGTTCAAAATACAAAAATCACTTTAATACACTGAATTCTTAGGACAAAAAACAATCATCTTAACTGACTCAGAAGAAGCATTTGACAAAGTTCAACATCCTTTTGTGATTTCAAAAAAGGCCGATGCGTGGTGCATGCCTGTAATCCCAGCACTTTGACAGGCTGAGGTGGGTGGATCACCTGAGGCCAGGAATGTGAGACCATCCTAGCCAACATGGTGAAACCCCGCCTCTACTAAAAATACAAAAATTAGCTGGGTGTGGTGGTGGGCGCCAGTAATTCCAGCTACTCAGGAGGCTGAGGCAGAAGAATCACTTGAACCCGGGTGGCAGAGGTAGCAGTGAGCTGAGATTGCGTCACTGCACTCCAGCCTGGACGACCAGAGCAAGATTCCATCTCAAAAAAATAAAAACAAAAACATTCAATTCACTAGAAAGATATGGAAATTACTTCAACACAATAAAGGCCATATATGGAAAGACCACAGCTAATATTATTCAATGATGAAAAACAAAGTTTTCCCTCTAAGATCACAAACAGAATGAGAATGCACATATTCACCACTTCCATTCAACATACTATTACAAGTCCTTCCAGAGTCAGCAATTGGGCAATAAAAAGAAATAAAAGGTATTAAATGAGAAAAGTAAGAAGTAAAATTACTTCTGTTAACATGATCTTATATGTTGAAAACTCCAGTCTACCAAAAAAAAAAAAACTGTTAGAATAAAGGAATTCAATAAATTTACAGGATACAAAAACCAACATTAAGAAACCAGCTGCATTTCTAAATACTAAAAATGAAGAATCCAAAAAGGAATTAGTTTTAAAAATCCATTTACAATGAAATCAAAGAGTAAAACAGAATATTTTCACCAAGGAAATGAAAAGAACACGTACACTGAAAATTATACATCAATGCTGAAAGAAATTAAAGACAATACAAATAAACGGGAAGACATCCAAGTTTATGAACTGGAAGACTTATTATTGTTAAGATGGCAATACTATACAAAGCCATTTGCAATTCAAAGCAATCCCTATCAAAATCCCAATGGCATTTTTTACAGAAACAGAAAAAATCACCTTAAAATTCATACAGACTCTTGAAGGAACCTGAATAGCTGCAACAATCTGGACAATAAACAAAGCTAGAGGCCTCACATTCCCTGATTTCTAAATATATTGCAAAGCTATAGTAATCAAAACACTATGGTGCTGACATAAAGACAGATATATATAGACCAACTGAACAGAAGGGAAAAAAGTAGGAAATCTGGAATCTCACATACAAAAGAATGAAGTTGGAGCCTTACCTTACACCATATACAAAAAAAAAGAGCCCAGCATGGATTAAAGACCTAAACTTAAAATATCAAACTATAAAACTACTACAAGAAAACATAGAGAAAAAGCTTCATGACATTGGATTGGCAATGATTTCTTGAATAGATCACCAAAAGCACAAGCAACCAAAGCAAAAACAGACAAACTGGGGATACATAAACTCAAAAATTTCTGCAAAGCAAGGAAAGAGTCAACAGTCAACAGAGTAAATTGGCAACCTGCAAAACAGGAGAAAATATTTCCATGCCATGTATCTGTTATGTGGTTAATATCCAGAATATATTAACAACTCCTACAATTCAACAACAAAAAATCTAGTTAAAAAGTGGACAAAGGACTTGAATAGTCATCTTTCCAAAGAATATATACAAGTGGCCAATAAGCCCATGAAAAGATGCTCAACCTATCCATCAGTAGGGAAATGTGAATCAAAACTGCAATATCACTTGAAATCATTAGGATGACCACCTTCAAAAAAACAGAAAACAAGTGTTGGTGAAGATATGGAGAAACTGGAACTCTTATGCACCACTGGTGAAAATGTAAAATGATGCCAGACACTATGGAAAACAATATGAAGGTCCCTCAAAAAATTTAAAATAGAATTACCTCCAGTTCCACATATAAAGAGCTTGGAAGTCACCGCTCCAACCTAACAACAAGTAAAAAATGACAGACTTAAAAATAAATAAATCTGAGATAGGATAAATGAGGTCACAGGGCAAATGACTGCCTGTAAGTGACAGTGAAGGACAGGTGAACACACAGAACCACCATTTATTTGAGATGAAAAACACAAGCAGAAACCTCCACAGGGTAGGAAATCTTGGAAGTGCAATGGACAAACTGATGAAGGCTCAGTGTGGACAACTCTGAAAGCAGAGTTACCCAATTATAGGAGGATCCCCACAATTTTCTAAGTTTTACCTTCAGGCAATTGACCAGCTTCTCACAATAAACATAGAAGAATCCTCAACCCTCAGGAGGAGAGGAAAAAAAAATGATTTTGAAGCACACCAGAGTATTCTGGTCTTAACAAGGTTTGTCCTCAGAAGAAACTAGTTAACCAGAGCCTAATCTGCTGGGGTTGTAGAAAGCCAAAATGATGTGGGGGAAGAGAAATAACCTAACTCCAGGCCATTATAGACATCTTGTTCTAACTAAGGGAGTGAGGGAGGGGTGGGACTGAGAAACTCTTGTGAAGTTCACAGACCAGAGGCATAAATTAGCTCACTAAAAGACTGACCTAATCATAAGACTACAGAACTCAACTCTTCTCCCTACACCTTACAACCGCATTGCTAAAGGCTCATTTATAGCAGTTCCTTTTACCTAGTACATGATGTCAAGCTATCAAGAAAAAAATTACAGGGCATAATAAAAGGTTAAAAAAAACAAGCATCAGGACCAGATACAGCAGATTTGGAATTATCAAACTGAGACTCTAAGATAACTATGACTAATATGCTAATGAATTAAGTAAACATGTTAGAAAAAGGAGAGATGAAAACCCTAAGAAAGAACCAAAAGGAAATGCTAAAGATACAACAACAACAACAACAAAAAACACTGTAAGAGAAATGAAGAATGCCTTTGATGGGCTTATTAGCAGACTGGGCATGGATGAAGAATCTGAGCTTGAAAATATATGCCAAAAAACTACATCTGGGCATAAAATGTTGTAAATACAGAAATTTAAGGATAAGAAAAAAAACTGAAGACACGGGAAAAAAAATCTGTAGAGGAAAAAAAGAAAAAAAAATACATGTGACTTCCTGCAAGAAAAAGAGCAGGTTGAAATATTTAGTGTTGAGAGAAAACATCCATAAACCTAGCACTCTACCTTGTGAGATTATTATTCAAAAGTGAAAAAGAAACACTTTCTCAGACAAAAATTAAGGAAATTTGTCGTCAGTACACCTGCCTTGCAGTAAATGTTGGGAAGGTCAGCAACTGAAATCTACATATACAGAGCAACAAAGAAGGAAAGACTGAAAGTAAAATAAAACCTTTAATTTTCCTTATACTTAATTGATCTAGTAAGAATTTGTTCAAAATAATGTCAACAATTGTGCTTACGCATTCAGATGCTCCTAAGCTTACTTAATTGGGTTGTGTCCCAATAATACCATTATAAATTGAAAACAAATTGTGAAAACACAACTTATCAAAATTTGTGGGATATAGTATAAGCGGTGCTTAGAAAGAAATATATGACACTGATGCATATATTAGAAAAATCAATTATCTGAGCTACCATCTTATGAGACTAGAAAAAAGCAAATCCAAAGTAAGCAGAATATGTAAAAATTAGAGCAGAAATCAATGAAATTGAAAACAAGGTATCAACAGAGAAAAATCAAAGAATTCAAAAGCTGGTTCTCTGAAAAGATCAATAAAATCAATAAGCCTCTAGCCAGGCTAAGAGAGACAAAGGACAAAATACTATCAGAATTAAGAGTGGATATCATTACAGATCTCATGGACAATAAAAGGATAATCAAGGGATATTATGAACAACTTTATGCCCATAAATTTGGTATACTGGATGAAATGAATCAATTCCTTAAAAGACACAATCTATCAGAACTCTAAGAAGAAATAATCTTGATTAAAAAGCATATATTGAAGAAATTAAATCTGTAAGTAACAACGTTCTAAAATATAAGGCAGGACAGATGGATTCACTGATGAATTTTACCAAACATTTAAAGAAGAAACCACACCAATTTTCTATAATCTCTTTCAGAAGATAGAAGCAAAGGGGATGCTCCTATCTCATTGTATGAAGTCAGCATTACTCTAATACCTAAACCAAAGACATTATCAGAAAAGAAAACTATAGATCAATATTTGTCATAAACAAGGATGCAAAAATTCTAAACAAAGTGTTAGCAAATTAAAAACAACAATGTATAAAAAAAATTATACACCAGCACAAAGTAGGATTTATCCCACATATAAGACTGGTTCAATACTGGAAAATCAAGTAAGCAATTCACCGTATCAACAGACGAAGAAAGAAAAATCACATGACCACACCAACAGAGAAAGCTATCTGACAAAATTTAACATCCACTCATGATAAAAACTAGTAAACTAGGAATAAAGGGAACAACTTAAACTTGACAAATAATGTTTACAAAAAACATAAAGCTAACATCATCCTTAATGATGAGGAACTAGAAACTTTCTCACTAAGATCAGGAACAAGACAAGAATATCCCCTCCTCATTACTCTATACTGGAAGTCCTAGCTAATGCAGTAAGACAAGAAAAGGGGAAAAAGTGTATACTAACCGGAAACAAAAAAATAAAACTACCTTTGTTTGCAGATAAAATGACTGTATGTATAGAATAGATACAGGAATTTGAAAAAAAGAAAAAAACAACAAAAACCTCCTGGAACTAATAAGTGATTATAGCAAAGCTGTAGGATACAAGGCTCATATATAAAAGCTAATAGCTTTCCTGTAAACCAGCAATGAATAAGTCAAATTTAAAATTAAAAACACAATGGCATTTACATTAGCATCCCCCAAAATGAAATACTTAAGTACAGATCTAACAAAACTAGTACAAGATCTATGAGGAAAATTTACTAGAACTCTGATGAAAGAAATCAAAGAACTAAACAAGGAAGAGCTATTCCATGAGCCAGAAGAGCCAACTCAATGTTGAAGAAAAAGTCAGATGGACACTACTGACTTCAAGATTTACTATAAAGTTACAGTAGTCAACATGGTATTGACAAAAGAACTGACAAAATAGATCAATGGAACAGAACAGAGAGCCCAGAAATAGACCCGCATAAATATAGTCAAAGGAGCAATGGTAGTGTTTGACCAAGAGGCAAAGGCAATACAATGGAAAATAGTCTTTTTAAACAAACTGGGTAATAAATGAACAACCACATGCAAAATAAGTCTAGACACAGGTATGTTCACAAAAAATAAACTCAGAGAATTAAATGTAAAACTCAAAACTACAAAACTCCTGGAGGATAACATAGGAGAATCTTGGGTTTTGTGATGACTTTTTAGATATGGCACCAAAGGTACCAATCATTAAAGGAGAATAAGTTGGACTTCGCTCAAATTAAAAATGTCTACTTCTTTCTTAAAAAATGTTTGCGCCTTTTGCAAAAGACATGTCAAGAGTATGAAAAGAAAAGCCTCAGATAAGGAGAAAATATTTGCAAAAGCCACATCTCATAAAGAACTATTAACTAAAATGTGTAAGAAGGCTGAGGGCGGTGGCTCACTCTTCTAATCTCAGCACTTTGGGAGGCCAAGGCGGGTGGATCACCTGAGGTCAGCAGTTTGAGACCAGCTTGTCTAACATATTGAAACCCCGTCTCTACTAAAAATACAAAAATTAGCTGGGTGTAGTGGCACATGCCTATAATCCTTGCTACTCAGGAGGCTGAGGCAGGAGAATCACTTGAACCCAGGAGGCAAAGGTTGCAGTGAGCCAAGACTGTGCCTGGGTGACAAAGCAAGGCTACATCTCAATAAATGAATGAATGAATGAATGAATAAATAAATAGTGTAAGGAACTCTTAAAATTCCACAAGAAAACAATCCATTTAAAAAATAGGCCAACAACTTTAACAAACACCTCACCAAACATATATAGATCACAATTCAGCATAGAAAAAGATGCCCCACACATCATATGGCATCAGAGAAACACAAATTAAAATTACAAGATACCTCTACACACCTATCAGAATGGCAAAATTCAGAACACAAACACTCACACACTGCTGGTGAAAAATGTAAAAGAATAGAGTCATTTTAGAAGACAGTTTGGACATTTCCTACAAAACTAAACTTTTACCCTAAGATCCAGCAATTGCATTCCTTGGCATTCACACAAAGTGGCTTAATACTGAAGTCCACACAAAAACCTGCACACCAATGTTGACAGCCATTTTATTCATAATTAGCAAAATGTGGAAACAATTACTATGTCCTTCATTAGGTGAATGAATAAACTGTGATATGTCCAGAAAATAGAAAAAGAGAAGTAATAACGACCTATGAAAAGACATGGAAGAAACTTAGAGGCATACTACCAAGGAAAAAGTCAAGCTAAAAAGGCTATATGCCATATGATTACAAGTATATGACATGCTGGAAAAGGCAAAGCTACAGACACAGTAAAAGGATTGGTGACTGCCAAGGAGTGGGAGGGAAAGAAAGACAAATAGGCAATTTGAGGCAGTGAAAACACTCTGTATGATACTATCATGGTGGATACATGTCATTATACTTTGCTCAAAGCCACAGAATGTACAGCACTAAGAATGATCCCTAATATAAACTACAGACTTTGGGTAATTATGATGTATCAATATAGGTTCATCGTAAAGACATGTACCACTCTGGTAGGGGACAGACATTGACTATGACAGAGTCTATACATGGGTGTGGGAGGAGGTACAGGGGCAATCTCTGCAGCTTCCTCTCAATTTTGTGAACCTAGAACTCCTGTTAAAAAAAAAAAATCTTTAAAAAAAAATACATATGATCCAGTAATCCTACACCTGGGTATACTTCCAAATGTATTAAAATAGGTTCTCAAAAACATATTTGTACACCCATGTTTATTTCAGCATTACAATATTCAAGAAGTGGAAGCAACCTAAACATCCATCAACAAATGGTTAAAGAAAATGTGGTATACACATATAACAAAATGTTATTCTGCCTTAAAGGAAGGAAATCCCGTAAAATACTACAACATGAATGAACCTTGAGGGCATTATGCTATGTGAAATAAGCCAGTCAAAAAAGACAAATACTTAATGATTCCATTTATATAAAGTAGTTAAAATAGTCAAATTTCAGAAGCAAAAAGTAGAATGATATTTTCCAAGGAAAGAGAAGCGGGAAAAGGAGAGTTGTTCAATGAATGTAGAGTTTCTATTTTGTAAGATGAAAAAGTTCTAGGGATCTGCTGCACAACAATGTGCACACAGTTACCACAATTATACTATACAATTAATCATTAATACAGTAAAATTTGTTGGTTTTGACTACGATTTTTTTCATTACCTCTTATATAAACTGATAAAAACCTGTTTTATCCTAATCGATTATTATATGACTACTGCTCCCCAAAGAAAAAAGGACACGTGAAGTACTACTTATCCATCTCCTGGGTCTGAGCAGTACATGTCAGGACCAAGAGGGAATTGTAGTTGGAAGACAGTAGAAGAGCAGTAAGACAAGTCTGAAAGAGAAGGACAAAAAGGTGCAATGAAAGAAAACCAGTTTAAGATAGAGAAAAGCATTCAAACGCTGCAACCTGAGGTAAGTTTTCACTAAAGGTTTCGGGGTAAAACAGGGTTGGCATGCTTGTAGACATGGGAAGCAGCAGTGATGCAGAGGTGAACATTATTGTAGATAAAATAGATGGGAATTTGAGATGCTAGGAAGTGAGGGGTTAACCATATAAATAAAGATGGCAGCAGATTTGGGATAGAGTGAAGAATAAGTTGAGGCATCAGTCTTCAAAAACTGAGAAGAAACTGAGAGCTCAGTATAGGCAGATCGAGGATGACACAACCAGAAGGCAAAAACTTCAAAGAAGCAGGGATTTTTATGCTGAGAGAATAATAGGAAGAGTTCAAAGCAGCAGTAGAGAACACGAATAACACTGTGTGGGAGAAGAACACGTCCAGGGCTTACTGTACCTATAACCTAGCTTGTGTAACTGGAAATGCAGAATCTGCTCTAGACAGATCATCGCTTTTCACTATTTATTTTACTTGGCCTTCCTAAGAAATATAGACCTTTTGGAAATTACGGACTTTGGGCTTCTAGGACACTATTTCTTGGTTTCCTCCTTCTCTCTGGCTGTTTTTCAGAGACTTCTCTTCCAAATTTAGAGACATTTGTGTTCTCCAGGGATTAGCTATTAGATACTTTCTCCTCTAAATTTCCCTTTGGACAGTTTCATCTTCTTTCAAGGATTGAGCAATAACTAAAAGGCTTCCAAATATCTACTTCAGTATAAATTCTGCTTGTCAGACTACATAAAATGGGCTCTTCAAGGAATCTGATGTTTAAAGAGAAAGCCACGTGATTTCAATATCACAGAGATGACTACAGAAGAATAGCAATAAAAAGAGAGGCAACTTAGCAGAGGTGAATCACAAAAGATGACTAGGAGCTGATGACACTAAGGGTGGCAAGAATGTTTCAGATAGAGGAAAATGAGTGAGTAAAAAGCACAGGGCCCTGAGAACATGGCATTGTAAGACAATTCCAAGTACTTCAAGAGTCTAAAGTTTAAGAAAAGGTTCAAAAATATGAAAATGGAGAGGCAGAGAGAAGCCAGATCATGGAAGACCTCAGTAGCCATAAGTAAATTCTTTTTTTTAGCCTAAAGAGGAACAATCTAATACAAGCTAAAGACCTTCTCCCCATAAAAATGCATGCACACTTCAGGAGTGCACATGCACTCTTCCAAAAGATTCATAAACCACTATATTCATGAACCATTAGATAAGAACAAAAACAGCAGGAGTCACTGAAGAGTTTTAAGCAGGTAAGTGACTAATAAAATTTGCCTTTTCAATAACTGGGACCAAAGTGGGCAAAACTGGAGGCAAGCAATACAGTTAGGTCATGACTATCGTAATAAATTCAGATAAAGAATGTAGTAGTAGCAAGGAAAAAAAAAAGATGTAACTGACCCAGGAAATATTTAAAGTGAGTAGTTTGTAAGAGGTACATTAGCTGGAAGAGCTAGAGATAGTGGGTAATGTTTCTGGTATGGGCAATAAGATATGCTACAAGCTGAGCTGTTAATAAAAACAAGCGTTTATCAGCATTTAGTAAGTGATTTATTTATATTATGTCACTGAATACTCAATTATGTTAAGAAGGAGATAGTAGTTACAAACAACTTGGCGAATCAAAAAGTTTTGCGAATTTGGGGAAATAGCTTCCCTTTTATTTTCATTGATCTCTTTTGGCTTTGACCCTCATTTATAGCTGACAAGAAGTTCTATGTACTAAAGGTAAACTATTCTCATTAATGTTTCCAAAAATCTCTTGGGAATAAATTCAACATTCACATGATTATAAAAATCTTTCCTAAGATAATCTCATAACATAGCCATGTTTTGCTCATTCTACTTTGAGAAAACTCAGCCAGAAGCAATTCATCCATTCAACTATCCCTACTGTGAACTAGAAGAACTACAAAAAGGTTTACATTTATATGATGCTTTGTGTGGTAGCAAAGGGGACAGATTGTGACTCGTGTCCCTTCCATGCCTGATGCCTTTCATGGGCTCCCATGTCTATCAGAAGAAAGCAAAGGCCTTTAACGTGGTCCTGGCTTTCTACATCCAAATGCATTTTTTCACTCCTTCTCCCATCACCTAACTCTGTATTATAGCATCACGGAATTTCCTACCATTCAGTGGTCTTGCTCTGTCTTTTCTGATTCCAGGTGTTAGAAAAGTTATTCTTCCTGTCTAGAACACTATGATCCTTAGTTATTCCCAATCACTTTTAAGATGATTAGGTATTCTTTCTCTGTGGTCTTACAGCAACCAGTACCTATTCTCACTATTATATGTTATTATAACTGCCTATTAATTAAATGGGAAGCTGAGGCACATAACCCAGTAACTTATTGACTGTCATATCCTCAGAACCTAACAAATTACAGACGCTCAATAGAGAGTTTTCAATTTCTCTTCTGATACTGTCTAGATTAACAATGTCAATTAAACCTGCCTTTCTCCAGTTATTCAACCTTGAAGGGAAATAGATGTCAGAATACCACCTGGTTTCTTGAGTATATTGGAAGCATACAAAAGGACCTTATCAATATGATATCGGAACCTACAGGAAAGGATTCTGAAAATATAAGAACCACCTATTTGATTAAAGAGACTTCTTTTACTTCACAAAATATTTCAAGATGTTACTTGATCCATAAATGCTTATAGATGTGAAGCACACAGAAGTGAGAAGTCATATAGGAAATAAAAGCATCCAAGCCATATTTCCATGGTCTACTCAGCTCTCCTATCAAATTAGACATAATGCATGTAGATTATGGTGCATAGTGACTTGCTACGTGGTAAATGCTCAAAAAGATGATAGGTGTTATTACCCACATCCTATAGGCTGTGTATGTATTTATCAGTTTATATATACGTAAATTGATCCTAAAAAATTCTTCCTACATTTCTGCAAGAGGATTAAAAAGGCAGAAACAAACACTTTGCATAAATTTACTAGCTTCATTCTGTATGCCAGACAATGTCATTAGGCTTCCATTCTAGTGGTAAAGGAGCAAAACAACAAAGAAATCAATATGCAAGAAGTCAAATGACATTAAATCCCATGAAGAAAAATGCAGCAAGGTAAGGGGAATGCAGAAGATTGAACATGATCATTCTTTGATGCAGCAGGTCAGGAAAAGCATCATTTGAGCAGAGAGCTCTCTCTGAATCAAGTGAGGAAGGAAGCCAAATGGATTATCACAGAGAAGGGTCACACACAATAGTTCTAAGCTTTAAGATACAGCAACTTTAGACAGAGATGAGCAAGTGAGGTAGAGAGATCACAGAAGTGAAAGGAAGCCAGTTCGTAAGGGGCATGCAAATCTCCAGATTTTACTTTAAGAGCATCAGATGGGAAACCTCCAAAAAGTTCTGAGCATAACAACATGTTTTAACTCAGACTTAAAAAAGATCATTCTGGCTTCTACTAGAGAATACACTGTAAAGCGCAAGAACTACTAGGAAACAATTTCTTTTTTTTGACAAAAGATGATGGATGCCTTTAAACAGGGTAAACAGAAGTATAATGGTTTAAAAAAAACCCATGAATTATAGATATTTTGAAGGTGTAGCCAACAAGATTTACCAATAATTTGAGTATATGACATAGATAAATTAAAAGATGCTTCTAAGGCTTTGGGCTGCACATGAGGGAAAAAGAGCTGTTACTGACTGAGATGGCAAAAGATTATGAGAGAGGTAGGATTGGGAGGATGAAAATCAGGAGCTCTACTTTGGACATGTTAAGTTTGAGAATCAGAATTAACTGCTGGATAAATGAGTCAACAGTTCAGAGGGCAAGAGTTGCCGATGGAAATAGGAGAGCTATCAAAGTGTAAAAGATAAAGCTCTAATCTAGAAAGAACAAAAATATCCCCAGGACTGGGTCCTGGGGTATTTCTGATATTTATAGTAAACTGAGCATTTATTAAAACTGCCTTGCTTTACTGAACCATAAATCACTTGCTGTATTTACCCCTGCTCCATTTATACACCTGAAAACACAGCCTTCGTGTTAGAGGTAAAGAGTAATTATCAAACATAAAAAATATGAAATTACTGAAAAACTGGTATGAAATCATTAAGAAAACTAAGGTGTCTAAAGTAATACATACAAAGAGATTCTACAACATGGCATTTATAAATTTAAACAAAATCCATGGCCAGGCACGGGGGATCATGTCTATAATCCCAGCACTTTGTGAGGCCAAGAGTTTAAGACCAGCCTGAGGAACAGAGTGAGACCTTGTCTCTACAAAAATAAAAAAAAAATTAATGTTTTAGCCTGGCATGGTGGCATGTGCCTGTATCCCTAGCTACTCAGAAGGCTGAGGCATGAGGATCACTTGAGCCCAGGAGTTCAAAGTTGTGTGTGAGCTCCGATCACACCACTACATTCCAGCTCTGTCACTTATGACAGAGCAAGACACTGTCTCAAACAACATGCAGATAAAATAAACATAGAAATAAATGAAAAGATCTGGGTTACTGCATTAGTTTCTAGGCTTAACTACAAAATGGTATCCAGTTGTTAAAATTTTTTGCTTAGGAGTGTTAATAAATTTTTTTTTTTACTACGCTCGTCTACATCCTAGGAAATAGGCCACACTAAGAATTCCTAAAAACAAACAGGAGTATTCTTTAAGTGCATATAAATAAGATGCACTCCAGGCATTCCTTAAATTAAAATATACAAATACATGTGAAAGTACCAAAAAAAAAAAAAAAAAAAATCATGCCTCAACAAATGTGTGATGTTGGCAGTAATGGACAGTTAGTTCTTAGGTAAAACCAAAAATCCTTCATTACCTATTTTGAAAATGAGGACAGATACTATTAAGGTATTAGTATTACTCACCTTACTGAAAGTGCTTCCTCGCTATGATTTCTAGATATAGCAATGTGAGAAATGATGGCAGCTATGAAGGTTTAGAGCTATATTCCCATACCAATTATGGCTAGAAACTTGAACAGCTCTATGGAGATATGGTAGGTCTAATTTCCTGTTACTCAACTTTAACACAGTCAAGTCAAACAGTATGAAAGCTTGCTTAATTCAATAAGGACTGAATGCCAGAGTGTTACCTGGAAACTTTTAACAAATAATCATGCCTTACACATTCATCTTTGGTTTTTACTACCAAATGCAAGCTGCATCTATCCTCTTCCATTGTAAACTTGACTAATCCTCCTAACCTCGTCCAGAAAGAATGAGTTGAAAGATGAAGATGGAGGACAGCCTACGGGTCTCTAGAAACCCTAGTGGATTTTCTAGATTGTTGTTGTTGTTTTTTTTTTTTTTTGGTCCTTTTCTAGATTTTTTCTAGAATTTTGTGTCCTCTGACCAACATCTCTGTAACCCAATCCACCCACCTCCAACCCCTGGTAACCACCATTTTAAATCTCTGAGTTAAGATTTCACATTTAAGAGAGATTTAGTATTTGCCTTTCTGTGCCTGGCTTATTTTACTTTACACAATGCCCTCCAGGTTCATCCCTGCTGTCACAAATGACATTTCCTTCTTTTTTATGGCTGAAGAATATTCCATTGTGTATATATACCACATTTTCTTTACTCATGAACCTTAGGTTGATGCTGTATTGTAGGTATTGCAAATACTGAAAGGAACATGACAGCATAGATCTCTTCAACATGCAGATTTCTTTTTCTTTCATATATATATCCAAGTGTAACTGCTGAATCACATGGTAGTACTATTTTTGATTTCTGAGGAACCTTCATGCTATTTTCCATAAATGCCATATTAATTTACATTCCCACCATGTGCAAGGTATCTCGTCTCCAAATCCTCATCACACCTTTGTTAACAGCCATTCTAATAGGTATAAAGTGATGTATTTCACTGTGGTTTTTAACTTGCATTTCCCTGATGACTGATGCTGAACATTTTTTTCATTTACTTGTTGGCTGTTTGTATGTCTTATTTTGAGAAATGTCTATTCAAATCCTTTGCCCATTTCTTAACTGAGTTGTTTTCTAACTACTGAGATGTTTGAGTTCCTTATGTATTTTGCGTATTAACCCCTTACCAGATACATGGCTTGCAAATGCTATCTTCCATTCTGTGTGCTGTCTTTTCCTTCTGCAGATGTTTTCTTTTTGCCATGCAGAAGCTTTTTAGTTTGATGTGATCTCATTCATCAATTTTTATTTTTCTTGGCTTCAAGTAATCCTTCTGCCTCAGCCTCCCATAGTGCTGGGATACATGTGTCAGCTACTGTGCCCGGCCTCCGTGTCTATTTCTATGTGACTACCATGCTGTTATAATCACTGTAGCTATATACTATATTTTGAAATCAGATAGTGTGATGTCTCCAGCTTTGTTCTTTTTACTCATGATAGCTTTGGCTATTTAGGATCTTATGTGGTTCCATATAAATTTTAGCACTGTTTTCTAGTTCTGTGAAATATAACATTGGAAATTTGATAAAGATTGCATGAAAACTACAGATTGCTTTGGATAATAAAAACATTTTACAATATTAATTCTTCCAACCCATAAACATAGGGTAACTTTCCATTTATTTGTGTCTTATTCAGTTTCCTTAATCAGTGTTACACAGTTTTCAACTTTTTGGTTAAAGTTATTTCTAAGTACAATCATCCCTCGTTATCTACAGGATACTGGCTCCAGGATCGTCCATAGATACCAAAACCCATGGATGCTCAAGTCCCTTATATAAAATGGTATATAGTATTTGCATACAACCTATGCACATCCTCTTATATACTTTAAATCATTACTTAGTACCTAATACAATGTAAATGCTATGTAACTAGTTGCTATACTGTAGTTTTCTGATTGGGTAAGAAAACAGCCTTTTTTATTGTTGTATTTTTTTCTCAAGTATTTTCATCCAAAAGATGGTTCAATTTGCAAATGCAGAACCACTGATACTGAGAGCCACTGCATTTTTTGTTTTTGGTACCTACTTATTATAAATGGAATTGTTTTCTTGATATCTCTTTTGGATAATTTGTCATTAGTGTACAGAAATTCTACTGATTTTTGTATCTTGATTTTGTATATTACAACTTTACTGAATTTGTTTATCAGTTCTAACAGTTCTCTGTGGAGCCTTTAGGGTTTTCTATATACAAGATCATGTCATCTTCAAACAGGGACATTCCTTTTCTTTCTCTTGCCTAATTACTCTTACAAGGACTTCCAGCACTGTGTTGAATAGAAATGGCAAGAGTGGGCATTCTCATTTTCTTCCTGATCTCAAAAGAAAAGCTTTCAACTTTTCAACATTCAGTATAATGCTAGCAGTGGGTCTGTCATACACGGCCTTTATTTTGTAAAGGTACATTCCTTCTATACTTAATTTATGAGAGTTTTTAGCATGAGAGAATGCTGAATTCTGTGAAATGCTTTTTCTGCATCTAATAAGATGATCATACGGTTTCAGTCTTTGTTCTGTTAATGTGGTGTATCGCGTTTTATGGATTCGAGTCTGTTGAATAATCCCTGTGCCCTTGAGGTAAGTCCCATATGATCACAGTAAACGATCCTTTTAATACACTGTTGAATTTAGTTATTATTTTCTTCAGCATTTCTGCATCTAAATTAAGAATACTGGTCTGCAATTTTCTTGGAGAGTTCCTGTCTGTCTTTGGTATCTGGGTAATGCTCATCTCCTGAAATGAGTTTGAAAATATTCTCTCTTCTTAAATTTCTTATAAAAGCTTAAGGATAATTTGTACTAGTTCTCCTTTAAATGTGTGCTAGAATTCAGCAGTAAAGCCATCAGTCTTGGGCTTCCTTTGGTGGGAGATTTTTTTATGACTGATACAATCCTTATTTGTCACTGGACTACTCAGTTTTTTAATTTCTTCATGATTAACCCTGGGCAAGTTGCATGTGTCTAGGAATTTCTCCATTCCTTCTATGGTAATGAATTTGTTGGCATGTGAGTGTTCAGTCTCTTATGATCCTTTTATTTCTGTATTTCTCTACTATCAGCTGCAATGGGTCCTGTTTCATTTCTGATTTAACTTGAGTCAACTCTTTTCTACTTAATCTAAAGAGTTGTTGCTTTTACTATCAAAAACCCCCCACAACTCCTTTCTATTGCTTTTCTAATCTCTACTTATTTCTGTTCCCATCTTTATCAACACATTCTATTTACTAACTTTAGGCTTAGTTTGATCTTATCTATGTACTTCAGGTGTTAACACTAGGTTGCCTACTGGAGCTCTTTCTTCTTTTTTCATATAGGCATTGATTGGTATAAATGTCGCTCTTAGCACTGTTTTTGCTACATCCCATAGTTTGATATGTTGTCTTTCCATTTTTGTTTGTGTGTGTGAGAAGAAAGTATATTCTGTCATTGCTAGATGGAATATTCTGTGTGTGTCTGTTAGGTCCATTTGGATTTCAGTGCAGTTTAAATATTATGTTTCTATAGTGATTTTCATTCTGGATGATCTGTCCATTCTGAAAGTGGGCACCAAAGACTCCTACTATTACTGTACTACATTCTTTCTCCCCATTCAGGACTATTATGTTTATTTTATGTATTTAGGTGCTCTGATGTTGGGTGCATATATAATTACAATTGTTATATCCTCTTGATAAACTGAATTCTTTATCATTATAAGGACCTTGTCTTATTTTACAGTATTTGTTTTACACTTTATGCCTATTTTATCTGATATAAGTATAGTAATCTCTGCTCTCTTGGTTTTTGTTTGCATGGAATCTTTTTCTTCATCCTTTTATTTTCAAATGATGTGTCCTTAAAGGTGAAGTGAGAATCTTGTAGACAACATATAGTTGGGTCTAGTTTTATAATCTTGAATTCCGCTGTTCTGTGTGTTTTGATTGGAGAATCTGATCCATTTACATTGTAGGTAAGTATTGGTAGGTACAGACTTAGTACTTACCATTTTTTAAATTGTTTTCTGGTTGTTTTGTAGATACACTGCTCCTTTCTTCATCCTTGCTGTCTTGCTTTTAGATTAAATAATTTTGTCCAGTGGTATGATTTGCTTCCTTCCTTTTTATCTCCTTTGTATCTACCATAGGTTGCTTTATGGTTACCATGAAGTTTACATAAAATACCTTAGTATAACAGGCTATTTTAAGATAATAACAACATAACTGTGATTGCATTAAAACCTACACATTTCCCCCCTCTACATACACATTTTACGTTTTTGATGTCACATATACATCTTCTTATACTGTTATCTGCTAACAAATTATCACAGCTATTAATATTTTGAATCACTTTTATATTTTACATCATACTAAAGATGAGTGATTTGCACACCATCAATACAGAATCAGAATATTCTAAATTTGACTGTGTATTTACTTTACCAGTGAATTTTAAACTTATAAGCATCCTTTTCTTTCAGGTTTAAGAACTCTCTTTGGTATTTCTTACAAAAATAGGACAGGAGAGGAGGCAAGATATAAAATTTAAAAAAAAAAAAAAAAAAAAGGCCTGGGGTGATAAACTTAACTCCCTCTGCTTTCTTTTCTGATAAAATCTTTATTTACCCCTCATTTCGGAAGGACAGTTTTGCCAAGTAAAATATTCTCGATTGACAGTTTATTTTTCCTCAGCATGTTGAGGGTATCATCACACTCTCTCCTGGCCTACCATGTGTCTGCTGAGCAGTCAGTGGCTGCCTTTATTGGAATCCCCTTATCTATGATTTGCTTCTTTTCTCCTGCTGGTTTCAGGGTCCTAGCTGACTTTGGTTTTTGATAGTTTGATGTTTTGGTGTTCTTGTTCAAATTGAATCTGGAAATCTTTGTCCTTCCTATACATCTTCCTTATTGTTATTTCTTTAAATAGGCTTTCTGTTCCTTTGTCTCTCTTCTTGAACTCTTATAACTCAATATTCATCTACTTGATGCTGTGGCATTTTTCTGCCACAAGCAGAAAGCTTCATTCCTTTCCATTATTTTTTCATCATCTACTGTCTGTATATTTTCAAATAACCTGTCTTTTCACTCCAGATTTGTTTGTTTGCTTGCTGAAGTCTGCTTTCAATGCTCTTTTGCATTTTTCATTCCATTTACTATATTTTCAGCTTCAGAATTTGTTTGATTTTTAAAAGATAATTTCAATCTTGGTGTTAATTTCTCATTTTGATTGTTGTTTTCGTGATTTTGTTGAATTGTTTCTCTGCATTTTCTTGAAACTCACTGAGCTTTCTTAAACAATTACTTTGAATTCTCTGTCAGGCAGTTCATATATTTCCATTTCTTTAGAGTTGGTTACAGGTGCCTTATTTTATTCCTTTGACTGGTGTCACGTTTCCCTGACTGTTCTTGATCCTTGTAGTCATGTGTTGGCACCTGCACATTTTAAGTTGAGACTTGTTCAGTCTTTGCAGAGTGCCTTTATCAGGGAAAGCCCTTCAACAGTCAGCCTGTCCAGAGATTATGCAGCTTGAGTCCACAGGGGCCGACATGGAGTCTGGGTCTTCAGGGTAGGTCCTGGAGCCTTGGTACACAGGTGCTAGCCTGGCATCTGGGTCTACTAGGGTGAGCCTGAACCCTAGGCCTGAAAGGACCAGTATGAAGGCTGGGTAGGTGGGTGGTGGCCTAGAACTTGGATCACAAGAGACTGGTCCATGACTGGGTCTACAGAGACTGGCCTGGACCCTTGTTCTGCAGGGACGTGAGACCACAGGGGCCAATCTAGAGGGCAGGGCTGCAGGGACTAGCCTAGCACTAGGCAGGCTTGGAGCCTAGGGCTGTGGAATCCAGCCTGGTGCTGGGGTGGGCTTGTAGGCTCAGTTTTTGGGTATTGGTCTGGAGTCGTGGGGGCCTTGCCTAGCACTGAGTTTTACAGGGGCAAGCTCAATGTTAGGGTCCAAGTCTGGTGTACAGTTCCACTCCTTCCCCCAGGTGGGCAGTATCTCTCTGCATGCTGGGCTGTCAGGGATTGAGGGAGGTGTGATGCAAGTAACGTACAACAGTCCTTCCTAACCTCTTCAATAGGTCTTTTCTTATTTCTGTGTCACATTCAGGTAATCTCTCATCTGGTTTTCTTAGCTCTTATATTTTTGTGTGTGGACAGTTGTTCAAATTGATGGTTCTACAAAGTGCTAGTCTGCCATCTTGGTGTTATCTAGACCTCAGGCTTTTCTTAAAACAACTCAACACTTGGTCTGGCACCCCAAGTTTTCCAACCATCTCCTTCATCAACAGCATATAAATTCAAGTACTCCAATGTTAACATCCTATGTACATGCCACTAGTGATTCTGTTCCATCAGCTCTGCTAATATCCAATCCTAAAATACCATGCATAATCTTCGGGCTATTGGAGAAAAGTCTTTAAATTTCATACGTGGTAAGGTCTTTAATCTTAACTAGCCACTCAGTGGTTTGAGATTCTCCTAGTCTGATATGGTTTCTGATTTCAGGTAGCCAGCCAGACAAGACTCTCAATAATCTTTCATCCACTTCACACAAGGTAGAATAATGGTTGTCAGAGGCTATGAAGATAAGGAAATGAGGAATTATTATTGTTTAATGGGTACAGAGTTTCAGTTCTGCAAAACAGAGAGTTCTGATGGTGACTGTGCAACAGAATTAATGTACGTTATACCACTGAACCAAATACTTAAAAATGGTGAAACGGAAAATTTTACACTATGTGTATTTTCCTACAATTTTTAAAACTGAAAAGTCACATGGTTGGTCACATAAATTTGAGAAATACATTTTATAGTCGTTTCTTGCAGATTCACAATATACACTAGCATTTAAATAGGGTTCCACTATTTTCAGTAAGAAAATCTTGACTTTTCCATCCTCACCCACAATTATAATTAACTTCACACATCCATCTTTATACCTCCTTGCTCTAATTTCATTAGATGGGCATCTTTCCTCTTACTCAAGGCCAATCACTGTATAAGTATTTTTTTATATTACCTGCATGAGAGATACACCTGTATTTTTCATTCCAACCCTTACTACCTTGAAAACTTTGCTTTGATAATTACCACCTCTGTTATCTTAAACATCTTTAGTCTTTACGACCACCAACACATTTCTCTTCAATCCTTTCTCTGTTGCAAGGTTATCAAAAATACACGTCTGACAAAATTACTATCTACCTACTGAGCAGATTCTTCACTGACTCCCAAATACCTTTCTATCATGTGTTATTATCTCCTTCATTTTCCTACCTCTCAGGCAGTTTATGATCTAAGTCCTCAACTGCCTATTGGCCCCTACTCCCTATGCTGCTTCTGAACTTTGGCTCATACTTATGCCTAGAATAACCCGATCATGCTTCTAGCTGCCTAATTCTCAGACACGTTTCAACACTGAACTCAGCATTCTGTGGCCACGGTTACTTCCCTGCCATCTATACTAGATTCTTATTGCATACCTGGGTACTCCAGTACTCCTTTATGTTACTATTGTATTCTGGATACTATTCTACCTCAGTGACTAAAATTTGTTTCTGCATCTTTTACTCAGCGTATAATATAAATTTCTATAGTGTGAAAACTAATAATTGTGCATCTCTGTATCCATAAATAGTATCTGATGCCTTAAACATGGCAGGCACTGAGATTGTTAAACTCAACTCTTTCCTCAATCTCCCTATTTTCCTACAACTGCTACCAGGGAAGCAAAAACACATAAGAATTCAGGTGTGTGCAATTATCTATCTAGTGGTAGAAATCTAGTGAAATGTTACCAAGGTTTAGCAGTATCTGGTAGGAGAAAAAGCAAATACGTTCCTATCTCCCAATTTATTGCTAAATCATTCTTTTCCTTTAGCCAGAAATTATTTCCAAATAATGTGACATCATTTAAAGCAGTCTAGGGCAACTTAAAAGACACCAGAGTCTCAACAACTTACATTCGGCTAGCTTCAATGTCGTCAGACTGAGGTTCTCCTGGTGATCTGTAAAATGCAATTGAGAAACAGTTAGCAAAATATTCCATATTCCAAAAAAAGGCAGACATATTACTTAGGAAGATAAATTTGTAAGCAAGATTTAAGCACTAAATAAAACAGTTTTAAAAATAAAGATGTCAATATGAAAAAAAGTGGTAAGATCAGGTTGCCATACAGCACATTTATTTTAATGGTTGGACTATTTAAAAAAATGAATTTTTTAAAACTGTAAAAACTATACATAGATACCAGCCCACTAGCCATTATAAGCCCTAATTATTCACAAAGTCAAACGTGTAATAAAACACACAACTATAAAACTTCCTATAGCCAAGTACTGGTTAGCCACATTAACAAAGGTACCCATTGGTATTCACTCATAGTAATACTAACTTTAGATTAGTGGCTCAGTAAACTACTCCCTAGGCAGACGGACTGAAGCTTAGGCCAGCCATGTAGTTTTGTAAATGAAGTTTTACTGAGATGCAGCCATACTCATTTATTCAGGTACTGTCTATGGCTGCTTTCACAATAAAAGAACAGAGCTGAGGATTCATGGCAGAAACCACATGGCCCACAAAGCCTAAAATATTTATTTTCCGACCCTTTAAGAACAAATATGCCAACCGCTACTCTAGAAAATTCAAACTAAAATCTAATACCTTGGAAAGTTTAAAGACACTTAAATCAGATACAACATTCCAATCATGATTATCTTGGTCCAACAGTGAAAATAAGTTTCCCTAAAAACACAATGACCACTGACCGTTATGTATTACCTGTCAAAAGTTTATCACCTGAGGTAAACTTTTGCACTGGATAGCCGTGAATTAACTTCATTTTTAAATAGTTGCCAGTTACTTTATTTCTAAATATACTACTGCTCTCTTATGTAGAAATATTTAAAATTCTAAGTTACTAAGAGGCCTTTCATTTTCACTTTGGGAGACATGAATCGGTATTTCCCTCTCTCTACCATGTTGTTAAAAATAAATTCCTGTCACCCTATTCACTTTTATAAACAGCATCAGCAACAATGAATGTTGTAAAGTGAGTCAACATAATACTGATTTCTAAAACTCAGAAATCCTCAAACTCAATAAAAATGTTTTCTCAGGTCAAAAGCTAAATTTTCAAATTGGCATTACAAGGTCATGATTTGTGAACTCACTGAATTTAGACTTTAATAAGTTGCTTAAGCAATTTTAACAAAAGAATCTTAAAATCAAGAGTCTCTCTCTCTCTCTCTCTCTCTCTCACACACACACACCTGTTTTCTAAATTTCTTAGCCAAAAAAATTAATTAAAAAAACAAACAAACAAACAAAAACCTCCTTCTTCATCAGACTCTCAAAATTACCCTCACTGAAATTCATTCAGATTCCAAGGACAAGAATGGAAAAGGAGGAGAAAAAAAAGACTCCAGCAGCTCAAATATTTTAGATCTTCTTTGCAATATATTTAAATTTTCAATTTTGCACAAAATTACATAAGAACTAAAAACTGGGGCATGCTGGAGGTGGCAGTGACTTGGCAGTGACACAAATGCAAAAATTTCACTCTACCCTCTCCCCCAGGGAGCAAGCAAATCACCTATGTGACACACCTGGTCTCCACCAGCCTTGTGGGTAAGTACCCCAAGATTGCTTCCAAACTTGTATCTCCCAGACAGAAGAGCTAAAAATTGATGATAACCCCATGTACCAGCTGACTCATTTTTGAAAGTGCGACCCTCCAGCATCAGATGTCATACTGTAAGGAGGCAGAGCTGGCTTGCAAAACAAAAAATAAACCTGCTGGCACTGAGGGAAGAGAGGCAAATTAGAAGTTTTCAAACATGTAGGCAGCAAAACTTTCAAAATTAACAGGGAAAGAGAAGAGAGGGAAAAAAATGAGGACATGATAATAGGAAAATAAAAATATTACTGTAAAAAAGAAAGACACAAGAAGGAAAACAAATCTAAGTCTTAGAAGTACAACATATAACTGTTACAAAGTTTTAAGATCCTGAAACAGGACAGAGTTTAAATACATTATCAAATGATAACTACATCTACTTTCCCAATTTCTGTTCTCTAAGCGAGAAAATATGTGAATTTTGGCCTGTAAATGTCACCAAACTGTAACATACTAATTATTACTTTTTACATGTATTAAAGTAGGCTATGAAAAACCATTGATAAGACTAATAATTTAAACCAATCCAGTATAGAAGAAGGACAAGGATTCAAAGATTATTACCTTAAAACAAATCTGTCCTGGGTCTATTAAACATAGCAAAGTTGTTCTATTCAAATTGGAAATTGTTTCTTAATAAAGAGAAAAATGAATATACATAGAACTAGCAGACATTTTTCTTGCAGTATTAATAATCTGTGTCTGAATAAATTTCTACTCATACAAATATCAGTATATTTCTAGAATATTCTAAATAAGTTACCACAAAAGTTCCGAGATTAGAATTCAAACTCTCAAAACTATGAAATATGCCAGGTGTGGTGGTTCACACGTGTGTAATCCCAGCACTTTGGGAGGCCCAGGCGTAAGCACCACTTGAGCTCAGGAGTTCAAGGACAGCCTGGCCAACATGATGAAAACCGTCTCTTAGCCATGTGTGGTGGTGTGTGCCTTTAGTCTCAGCTACTTGGGAGGCTGAGGTGGGATGGTCACTTGAGGCCAGGAGGTCAAAGCTGCAGTGAGCCGTGATCATGCAGCTGCACTCCAGCCTGGGCGACAGAGTGAGACCTTGTCTCAGAAACAAACAAACAAACATAAACTATGAAATATATACCACCTAGCAATACTTCCCAAACTTGATTTTGGCTCCTAAAGAGTCTACTTATTCTTTTACTGCTAAGTTGCTGGAAGTAAAAATCCTCTATGTGCTTTTAAATGCAGAACATATAACCAAATTCAAAACATATAACCAAAGGGACATTTTTGTATTAAACTATTGGCTTAGGTTATCGTAAACTGTGTCAGAATAGCAAGTCAGAAAAGCAATTTTAAAACTGAAACAATAACCAAGTAACATTAGATAATAAAAAAATAAATCTTAGAAGAGTCTCAAATTTAGGTCTTGATTTGGATCGCAGAAAATATGATCACAAAACGCCCACTAATCTGAATACTGCAGCATGAGCTAGCAAATTCAAATGGTGGCTCACTTCCAATAACACTGGTGCAGCTTCTCCATTCTGCAAGCCACTCCTTTTACCTCCACTGTAACTCTCTAGGAGAGAAAAGTATACTAGTTTTATTAATGTTATAAAAACTTCTAGAGAAATGTTTCGTTAAAACGTTCACCACATAAAAGGCGTACTATTTAAAATGCATATTAAGAAATTTTTCATGTTTTCTATAATGTTTATAATAAAATGTTTAAAACTTTGAGGTTCTTTGAGAAATACTTTCCTGTTTATCCATACAGAAAGGTCTTTGATAGTGGCTACTCATATTTTTAATAATTTTAAAAAAGCACTGAAATATTTTAAGGAGATTAAATGAAGTAGGTCAACTCTCAGGCCCACGATTCTTAGCAGTATTCCTGCCAACTATACATTGTCTTTATTTTTACAGTATGTATTTCAGTTTACAATGACAGCCTTTTAAAGGCTGTAAAATAATTCAAAATTACCTTTTACAAGCTGTGGCCATTCGGTGACATCAGGGTGATCACAGCTTTGAGTCACTGATTAAAAACAGGTTGTCACACCAGTCTAGCTGCTACCTTGATCTGAGCGTAGGCTTAATAACTCTAATAAATTAAACAAACCTTTGGTTAGAACACTTTAATATATAAACCCAATTCATTGTTCAAAAAATAATCTTCAAAGCTTCAAATTAGGTGTCAATGCAAAATTCATCAGAAGAGTAATTATTATCGAAAAGTTTTTAAGAATTATTTGCCAGCATTTTGTTTTTCTTAAATGATCTCTTCATTTGAGAAACCTTGTACTTTTATGTAATGCTATATTTTATGAAGCATTTTGGTCAATAGTACCATGAGTCTTACAACAACTTTGGCTTTACCTAATCAAGATAGATAATAGAGTAAAAAACCAAACCAACAAAAACTTAAGCAGCCTCCGAGCGATTAACTGACTTGCCCAAGATTTTGGAACTTGTGTTGACGGAATGACAAAAACCCAGATATACTGACTTCCTATCAAGGGATCACTTTTTTTTTTTGTTTTGTTTTGGCTTAGTTTTGCTATACTGGCTTTCAAGATTTAAGTATATATAAATGAGTAAACATTCAGAACATAGATTGAGATCTTTCAAATATGGTCAACAGTTTAAATGGGGACTAATTTAATGAAAAGATTCTTAAGCTGATAGACAAATCAGTCACCAAGTAGGCAAATGCTTAAAATGGAATAGTTATATACATACACATAAACACACACACATACATAAACACACCAAAGTCTAGTCCTACTAATTCTATTATTTAAGTAGAGTCATTTAACATCAGCCAAAACCCCTTAAGTACTGCATGAAAATATGTTCTACTCTATCTTGGCCATAAATATACTAACACTTAATTTCATGAAAGAGTAAGGCAAAAGATGAAAGCATATCCTCCTCTCTCAACCAAGTATCTTTTTAACCCCTTACATGGCCTTAGCTGAACTTTTCTGACTGTCACGGTTAAAATTTAGCAGACCTCTTTACTCACACCATAGTCCTGGCAAAGATACCATACCTCTGAAATATCCCAGTATCAAATGATCATTTTGTATAACTAGTTCTTTCCTCTCATGATTCCCCTATCCAGGCCAAATCTGAGGCATACTATGAAAAGATGAGGAAATTAGGAGGAAAAAAGACTTCATAGCTAACATCCTCAAAGCAGCACAAACAAGCATAGAAGGTGGATACCAGGGTGGATTCAGAACCTAATATAAAACAGCAAGCTATCTGTGAACACAAGGGATAAAACATGAATGTTTGAGCCCATACCTATGCAGTTATGAACATAGGGCTTCAAAATCCAGATTAGGTAAGGATTGGCCTGACTATATAAAAATAATAGTAGGGGATTCCAATAAATGGGAGTTAGAGTATCCGTAAGAAATAATGCAATCTCCCAGATATTCCTGTCACAACTACACATCCCCTAATAAGAACCTAGACATGGCTAAGGTTATATGGGAAACACTACCACCCCTAAAATAAACAATGTGGTCACGATACAGCTTCCCTTTGGGTTCTTATGAGACTAATGGTATGTGGAATTAGAAGACTGAAACAAGTCTAACTTCCCATCTTGTACACACAAAAAATAACAAAGTTAAAATATCTTTTAATTGACTAACTGATCTCAATGTAATTAAAGAGCTATATGTATTTGGAAAACTACTGAGTCAAGTCCTCTCTTCCAGTCCCCTCTTTTATGAGGTCCAATGCTCAAAAGGCTCCAAAGTCAGGCTGGATTTCTGTCTCTGGTCATTTACGAGCTGAGAAATCTTGGGCAAGTTATTTAACCTCTCCGAGTCTCAGTTTCCTTACAGGTAGAACTAGGAGAATAGTGACTATTACAGAGAACTGTCATGGATGAATAAGCTAACATCTAAAATATCTCAGAACAGTGCCTGACATATAATATGCTCACAAATGGCCAGGCATGGTGGTTCACTTAAAGCCAGAAGTTTGAGACCCGCCTGGCCAACATGGTGAAACCCCATCCCTACTAAAAATACAAAAATTAGTCAGGTGTGGTGGCGCATGCCTGTAATCCTAGCTACCCAGGAGGCCAAGGCATGAGAACTGTTTGAACCTGGAAGATGGAAGTTGCAGTGAGCCAAGAAGGTGCCACTGCACTCCAGCCGAGGCAACAGAGCAAGACTCTGTCTCAAAAAAAAAAAAATTATTAATATTCATAGCCCAACATCCAAACCTGCCCTCTCAATCTTTTTATGCACATTATTTTACGTCTCACAGCACACTAATCTCTTATAAATTTTTTCAGGACCCTCTGTGGGTTCCACATACAGTCTTGGAAGAGTAGTGAGCACCTGACACAATGCTTTAAAAATGGCAGGTGGCCAAATTTGCTGAATACATCTGTCATTATTGTGACATTAAGATATACATGCAATATGAATTCCAAAAAATAAAACGAAAACATACCATATTTCGCCAAACTTCTGTGGAGCTGGTGAATTCTAAAATCAGGCTCTTACAGATTTTTAACCTAAAATATAAAACACCTCACTCAATTCTTTTTACAAGAACAACTGGATAAACTTTCAAAAAAAAGTACTAAAGTTCATCATAAAAGCAAATTTATTTTCTATAGTAATTATGAACATCAAAAAACTTATCAAGAAACAATTGCCCTACTGCTGTTGCCAGGATGAGGGAGGCATTGTTAGGCAGGCCCTGTGGCCTGAGTGCTTTCAGCAAGCAAAGCTGTATTTTCCATATTCATCCACAAAGCTTAGTGCCTTCTATTTCTTTATCCTCCCTCCAACAGGGCTAAACATATTTGAAAACTATTTGACTATATCCCCCTAATCCCTTCAAATATCTATATCGATTTTGTTTTTAATTAAATTCTATATGCTAAGCATCAGCTGTGTTAGGCACAAATCTGGGCATCTATCCACTACTTTCTAGAGTAGCAGTCTTGGGCAGACCCTTTGACCCTGAGTCTCCAGTGTCAGGTTGTTGTAGTAGAGAAAATGGATTAAAAAGTTATAGCATAATGCCTACCTGGCACTAAACAGAACTTCAATATTACTAAGATAATTATAATTTATTAAATCAACCACTTAACATATATCAAAACTTAACTCTTAAAAAAAAAAATCCTGAAGCTTAAAGCAAGCTCCTAAATTATCACTCTAAATTCTTAACTTGTTTATATACAATCAGAACATTCCTCAATGGAACAGAAATAAAGTCCTTTAATGTACTGCATTATATATTAAAAAAACCAAATCTCAAAGATAAGAAACCTATCCAGTGTCCTAGAGGTTGATGATAGACAATGAATACAGTGTATACAAACATTTTTAAATGAAATTAACCAACTTTTAAGGCTTTAGAGACTGAGTTTCAAACTTCAGCCTGTAATAGAATTACCTGGGGAAATCTAAAAATGCAACTACTTGGGCTCTACCCGCAAAGATTCTCATTCAGTGCATGAGGTGGGGGTTCATGATTTAAAAAAATTTTTTTTCAAACCCACCCAACAATGCAGAAATGAATTTGCATTTTAACATACACTTCACATGACATACAGATTCCATTCTAAGAAGCCCTGCCTTCCAAATTATGAATTAGGAACACATAATCATAGAGGAAATATACCAAATCTATAAAATACAGGATAAATAACAAAAACTGTAAGCACTACAAATATTATGCATACTCACTTGCCAATTTAACCTTAAGAACCCTAATACCAGAAACAGTTCTCTTATCTCTTCAACAGAGGGCTCAGTCTAATAATCATCTAAGTCAGTCTACATCTCTCTGCCTAAAATTTTCATTTTATTCATTTCTATTTTATTAAGATAGTTCATATGTCAACAACTAATCATCTCTCCTTGACACACACATTACATACATTATTATTAATACGACTGGCACGTCCATCTCTCCTTCACCTCCTTCTAAATCTATTTCAAAACTTAATTTCGTAAACTGTTTTTTTCTGTCACTTTTTATTATAACACCCAACACTTCTGTTCTTTGCGCGATGTTTATGCTGTCTTATGCATAATGCTACTTATTAAAACTGTCTAAGTTTTGTCCATTTACATATTTCACAACCAAAGGACTATCCAACAATTTTCCTAAGTTTTCCTGGCTTTAGGCTCTCCTCATTCCAGTCCATTCTGTAGTTAAGACTTAAAAAGTTTTAAATACTGCTTTCAAATAATACTTGCAACATAATTTCCTCAACTCCATTAGTTCCTCAGAGTACCATTTTTTAATCCTCTTTTACTGCCAAAAAAAAAAAAAAAACGTGAAAACCACTAGCTCAGCTGCTATTTTCTACCTACTAAAATTCTTCCTACAAAAGTTTCCATCATTTCTGTATATTCCCAGTGCTGCGGCCCCTTAATCCTACTTAATTTTTGTAGCTGTTAAGACTGCTAACGACTCCTCATCTCTGGCTTCCCTAACATTGTATCCAGTCATTTTCTTCCATCTCTCTCAAGGCAACAAGGTCTTCTACTAGTTTCTCTTCCTACCTCTCATACGTGGCCTATCTCCAAGTTTCTGTCAATAGCCACTTTTCTTAACCTAAACCAAATCTCTGCGCAATGCCATCCATTCCCATAGCACCTCTATACTTAACAAACCCGTAACTCTGTAACTTTAAGCTCTTACCTCTGGCACAGTATGCCTGCAACTACCAATTGCCAATGGTACACATCCATTTGGATGTCTCATTACCATCTACATTAAGCATATCTAAAATCAAACTCAGTTATTTTCCCAAAAAACTCACTCTGCCTAATCTCATTGTCCTAGTTATGAACTGCAAAATTTGGTGCCATTCATTACTTTCTCTCCCATTTAGGGTGATATTCCTTTAGCCTTCAACTTCTTCATAATCATTAATTTGAAAATTGTCTACTAGATTTTGAGTGCCTACTAGGCGGATGAAGATGCAGTGGTAGAAAAACTAGACATAATTTCTTGTCCTCATGTGAGAGAAATGGGCACAAATAAAACCCGCAATTAATTATGCAATTACAGTGCACAATTAAGTGTCGTGATGGAGAAATACAGGGGGTGGTAAGTGTGTATTATAATAAAAAGTCCTGACTTAGTCTGAAGAAAAGGAAAGCCATTTTTTATAAGGGACAAGCAAGATTTTTAAGACACACTAAGAAAAATCCTGTGAGGTAATGGTAGCACTGTCAGTCCAGCTGGTCAAATTAGAAAATTCTCAGTCATATTCTAAAGAGTGTCTGTTTCTCAGTATATCAAATTGTTTACCAATTGCTACCAATTCATCCTCAGAAATTCCCCTACATTTCTTCATTCCCACACTATTCCCTAGTCTTTTTTGATGGCTTTTCGTTACTTCCAGAATCAAGCCAAATCTCCCAATCACGTTAGAGACTCTACACAATTTGGTCAAAACCTGCCAGTGCAGCCTCTTCTTCCAGACTAGACCAAACTTCAAGAGAATATGTGTATCATTTGCTTTTATACTTCCAGTGCTTGAAAATGTTTATAGAATAAGCATCTTACAAAGGAGAACATTTTTCTCTTGGGGGACTTGCTTTCAGTCCTTCAGTAAATGCAAAATTAAAAATCAAACCCAAATTTGTCTGATTCTAAAGACCATGCTCATTACCTTGTACCTCCCTTCTAATTTATACTCAAACTTTATAAATTTCCTTAGAAATATCTCTTACTTCTTTTTTCCCCAAACTTACCAACACTGTCCCACTACAGTGCCCCATTATTTCATCTGGTTTCCTTTTACCTTTATCCTCGAGTTTGCTGCTAGAATTATCTTGCTGAAAACTCAAAAGTTGGACATATTATTCTATATGTGAAAGCTTTAACACTTTCATGTCAGTGGAATAAATTCCTAACTCCTTCACATTTTCCTTGAGGCCCTTGCCTCATGGCCTTGACCACGTACTGCTGCCCTCTATATGACATCATCATCAGGTACCAGATCTAGTCTCATCACTAGACTCCTGGCTATTATATGATGGATATTTGTGTTTCCGACTTCAATGCATTTGCTTCTGAGGAGACTTCACTCAGAAATGGTCCTCTGTTCATTACTAATGTCTATCTCCCTATCATGCCATGTTAAAAACTTGCCTCATTCTAAAGACTGTACCTCACAGGGTTATCTAACCTCTTGTATATAACCACCATCTCCTTCAGGTCTTATTAATATATTCTTAATACCATAAAATCTTTATTAATTTCTACCTTATAGTTATGTTATACCTTACATTATAGCTATCTGTATACATTTGTCAGTGCCTTTAGTTGTAAGCTGATTGACAGTAGGGATCATCTCTTCCATATTTTAATTTTCATAATAATGGTGACTATGTTTTCTTGACACCATACCCCTCTATAAAAAAAAAAAAAAGGAATCAAGACCCATGGTCTGATAAAAGATCTTGAGCTAGTTCCAAATGTGACTCATAGATGAACAAAGATATCATTTCCTCCTAAATTAACACAAATATAAGTAAATGCCAGTTTAAGAAACATTTTATTTCAAAGACTAAATATATAATAACTAAAAAAAATTTCTAATAATGTCCTTTTCTCTACCAGATATTAAAACATAATATATTAACTTAATAGTATAATTAAAATCAGCACAACACCTTCGAAAACTGACAGCATACACCATCTACATACCCTATGACTTAAAAATTTCACTCCTAAGTATACATCAAACAGAAATAAGTACATATATTCACAAGAAGACAATCACTGAATATTGAGAGCAGCAGCAACATTCTTAACAGTCCCAAACCAAAAATGACTAAATGTCCATCGACAGATTAAACTGTAGTATATTCTTAAAATGGAATACTATAAAGTGACTATCATAAACAGTCAATTATTACAGCCAACAATCTGGAAAAATCTCACCAATATATTAAAGTAAATCAGAAACAACTGAATGTGCTTGATTCTAGTAAGATAAAAGATGAAAACAGGCAAATCTAATCTATGCTATGAGAAGTCAGGACAGTGGTTACATATGGAAGAAAAGGGGTAGTAACACAGAGCACTAGGGGCTACAGAAAAGCTGCTGATGTTGTTTCTTGATCTGAATGCTAGCTAAACATATGTACTCAGTGTGTGAAAGTGCAACAAGCTATACACTTAGAAGTGCACTCTTCTCTATGTATATTTAAAAGATTTTCCTTAAAAAAAATAAAAAGAAAAACTTGACATGGTATTAGCATTAAACAGGTAAGCACAACAGAAAGTTAAGTCCAGAGAAATTTCCAGAAATCTGACAGTTGCTTCTTCTCAAACAAGAATTTTCAGACCTTGGATAATGGGCAGCACAAGACTATAATCCACGAAAGGACAAAAACAAAGGAGGTAAGCCATCCACTGCTTGGATGTCTGTCTGGAGGTTATTTCCAACCTGCAGTCAATGGAGGGGAAACCCTATGAGAAAATAGCAGTTTCACTGAGGTCAGAAGCAAGAGATCACAGCTGAGGAAGCTGAAGTGGGCAAAATTTATAAGACAAGTGCCAGACAAGAGGGGTGCTTGTCTGACAGGGCAGAGAAAAGGCTTCAGAAATCTTCTATTTGGGAGTCTAATGGCAACGGGAGTCTAGCGCTGTGTACTAACTGTACATAGGAAGGTAAGTGACTCCATGAAGCTAGGGAAAGAGAAGCAATGAGCTGCAATATTCCCAGTACTTATAACGATCTAGAAGACTGCTAAATTCCCTGTAACCCGAGTGAAGAGAACATGGTGACACTGGGAGCATTTAATAGAGACTCAGAAGGATCAGGCTTTAGGTGGGAGCTACTACCATTAAAGCAAAGCCTTCTCTAGACAAACTCCACTGAAGGCCTGAAGGAATAAAACTTACCAGCAAATTATTTAGCTGGCTACAAAACACTCTAAAAGGAAACAAAATCTAGTCACTCAACAACAAAATATTACAATGTCCAGCAACCAATTTTTAAAGATCATTAAATATGTTAAAAAAAAAAAAAAAAAAAAGGGAAACGCAACCCACAACCAAGAGAAAAATTAACCAACAAATTCAGAAGTGAAAAAATTCATGGAATCACTAAGTAAGATTTTCAAATAGCTATTACAAATGTGCTCAAGAATTTAAAAAAAATGAATAAAGGTGAAAATGAATCAAATGGAACTTCTAGAAATACAAAGCAAAATATCTGAATTTACCACAGCAGGAGAAAAAACAGTAAAATAGAAGACAAAACCACCTGAAGCACAGAGAAATAAAAAGACTGAAAAATAACAAACACGACGTTAACGACCTGTAGAAAATACCAAATGGTCTAACAAATGTGTAACTGGAGTCCCAGAAAAAGAGGAAATGGTGAAAGAGTAGAGGTGATTAAAAATATATATATAGAAGAAACAATGACAACAATCTTCCAAAGTTAAGGAAAACCGTAACATACATGTACAGATTCAAAGGGCAAAACAACAACAAACCTGAACAACTCTCAGCATGGCAATCATCAAAAATGAAAAGTGACAAGAAAAAATCTTAAAAGTAGCCAGGGAAAAAAGACTTAGGATAAGGAAGAAAAGATAAGTAGTGTTATGCATCATTGGCATTAGCAACAGGAATACATTCTGAGAAATGCTATCATTAGGCAGCACCATTAGGTGTTTCTGTCATTGTGCAAACATCATACAACGTACTTACACAAATCTAGACGGTATAGCTTACTACAGACCTAGGGTATATGGTACAGCCCAGGTGCTCCTAGGTTATAAACCTGTATAGTATGTTATTGTACTGAATTCTGTAGACAGCTGTAACACAGTATAAGTATATATCTAAACCTAGAAAAGATACAGTGAAAATACAGTGGTATAATCTTAAGTGACTACTGTAATCTGTGATCTCTTGTTGAATGAAATGTCATTATGTGGCACATGACTATATAGCCAGACTTCTAATCAAAACAAATGCCGAAAGAAACAACAATTTAACCAAGAGAAAAGAAACATATATGTCCATATAGAGACCTTTTTCACACAAATGTTCCTTGTATCTTTATTTATAATAACAAGGAACAGAAAACAGCCCAGGTGTCCCTTAATAGACGAAGTCACAAACCACTGAAACATGCAACAATATGGATGAATCTCAAAAACATTATGCTGAGTAAAAAGAAAGCATTTACAACACGTAAGTATTGTACTACTCTACTTACAAGAAGTTCGAAGAAAGCTAAACTAAGATGAAAACAATCTAAACAATGATAGGTTCTGGGGGTGGTGTAGGGGGAAGGAATAACTAGGAAAAGGTATACGTTCTATACTCTGATAGAAATTTCTGGCAAAGATGTATACATTTGCCACAGCTCATGAAATGGTACACGTGGTCAACTGTATTTTACAAAGATGGTCACAACAGAAACCATTCCACATGCTGTTCTTAACAATGTAACATTGTCATTTTTTCCATCAGGTGGTGGAGTCTATGGCCCTTCTCCTTGAATCTGAGTGAAATCTGTGACTCTTTCAATCCAAAGACTACAGTAACACCACAACTATCTACAGAGGACTGGTTCCAGGACTCCCATGGATACAAAAATCCAAGGATGCTTCAAATCCCTTATATAAAATGGCACAGTATTTGCATATAACCTACATGCATCTTGAAATATGTTAAACTATCTCTAGCCTACTTAATAGTACCAAATACAACGTAAATGCTACATAAACAGTTGTTATAATGTATTGCCAAATACAAGCTCTCCTTGCCAATCCCTGACCGAATGACAGATTCATGAGCAAAATAAATCGTTGCTAATAAATTTAAGGCACTAAATTTGGGGCAATTTATTTCACAGCAATAAATAACTGGAACAGCACAGTAAATTCCAGTTAAAAATACTAAACTACTAAGTTTTAGTTAATATACATGCTGAAGTTAAGGGCGTGGTATACTAACATCTGCAACTTACTTTGAAAAACATTAGAAAAAGACACTAGAAGAAGAGAAGATGGATAGATGGACAAGATAGAAGACAAAAACAAATATAACAAAATCTTAATTGTGAAATTACATTCTCCAATTATTTTAAAGTCTGTGTGGTTTGAAAATTTTTACAATAAAATGTTGAGTGAAATAAAGACATTTCCATACAAATAAAAGCTCAAAGATTTTGCAGCCAGTAGACCCACACTTCAGAACTATTTAAGAAATTTTTTCAAGTAGAAGGAAAATAACAGCAAGAAACTTGGATCTCCACAAAGGAAAAGAAATGAAAATGGTAAATATGAGGGTAAATATAAAGGAATGTTATTGTTGCAAAGTTTATTTGTAAGACAACTGGCCTTTGAAATAGTTTCAAACTCCACTGTAAAATCTATAACACATATAGAAATAAAATAAGTGTAAGATTACAATACCAAAAATAGAGTAAATGGATGCATACTATTCTAAAGTTCTTATACATTAAGAGGAATAATATTTTTAAAGGTAGACTGAGATAAGTTAAAGGTGCATATTATAAATTCTAGAACTACCACTGGGAAGAAAAACAGAGGGACAAGCTAAATAAATGGAGACAATACAATATTCCAAAAACTGTTCATTAACCAAAAAGAAAGCAAAAAAGAAGGAAAAGATTAAATAGAAAACAAATAGTGTCTTAAACACAACTCTATTGCCAACTGCAATAAATGTAAATAGACTTAGACAATCAAATTAAAAACCAAAGACCATAAAAATCAGTCTGAAAACAAGATGCAACTATATGCTATCTAAAAGAAAGACATTAAATGATCAATAAGTTGAAAATAAAAAAGACAGCAAAAAGATATAATATGCAAAAATTAATCATAAGAAAGGAGTGGATACACTAATACCAAAATAGACTTTAGATAAGGAACATTACCAGAGACAAACAGACATTTCATAATGATAAAGATATCAATTAATCAAGGATATCTAACAGTCCTAAATGTGAACACATCTAATGACACAACTTCACAGATTTTGCTTCAAAGCATATGAAGCAAAAACAGAACAGAAGGAAGATAAACTCAAAATTATAGTTGAAGATTTCAACATTCCTCTTTTGGTAATTAGTAAGTGGACAGAAAATCAGTAAAGATGCAGAAGAAATACATTTATCTATCTGACAAAGAACATACATTCTGAAAAGAATGTGCAAAATACTGAACAAACACACAAAAGAAAACTTCTCAACGGTAGTCATGAAGAAAATGTAATTAAAACCGTAATGACTTTTCACACCCATTAGAATAGCAATTATTTTAAATAAAAAAAACAAACTACCAAGTGTTAGCAAAGATGTGGAGAAATTGGAACCCTTATTCACTGCCGGTGAGAAAGTAAAATGGTGCAGTCACTGTGGAAAACAGCATGGCAGTCTCTAAAAAAAATTAAACATACAATTACCATATGACTCAGCAACTTCACTCCTAAGTACATAACCAAAAGAATTAAAAGGACTCAAGCAGATATTTATACACCAATATTCATAGCAGCATCATTCACATAGTTAAAAGGTACAAACAGCCCAAATGTCACTGACAAATAAATAAAACAAAAAGTGAAATATGTACACAATGAAATATTCAACCTTAAAGAATCAAATTTGGATACATGCTACAACATGAATGAACTTGGAGGACTGATATGGTTTGAATATTTGTCTTGCCCAAATCTCATGTTAAAATATAATCTCCAATGTTGGGGGTGGGGCCCGGTGGGAGGTAACTGGGTCATGGGAGCAATCCCTCATACCCTGGTGCTGTCCTTGGGATAGAGAGTGAGTTCTCATGAGATCTGGTTGTTTAAAAAGGGTGTGCCACTTTCCCACCCTCTCTCTTGCTCTTGTTCTCGCCATATGACATGCCTGCTCCCCCTCTGCCTTCCACCATGAGTAAACTCACCATGAGAGCTGCCCAGAAGCTGAGCAGATGGTGGTGCCATGCTTGTACAGCCTGCAGCACCAGGAGCCAAATAAACTTTAAATTACCCAGTCTCAGATATTCATTTAAGGCAACGCAAGAATAGCCTAACATAGGACATTATTATTATTAAATGAAATGTGCCAGACACAAAAGGACAAAAATCATATGATTCCACTTATATGAAGTACCTGGAAGAGTCAAATTCATATAGGAAATAACAGTGATTACCAGTGGATGGGGAGAGTAGGCAATGAAGAGTTACTGTTTAATGGGTAGAGTTTCAGACAGAGGATAAAAAAGTTTCAGAGACAGATAGTGGTGATGGTTGCACAATAATGAATAATGTGAATGTACTTTATGTCACTGAACTGTACACTTAAAAATGGTTAAAATGGTAAATTTGATGTTATGTGTATTTTTACACAATTAAAAAAAAAATCACTGCAATGGAATACCACTACAGACCTCTCAGAATGTCTGCAATTAAAGACTGATAACATCAAATGCTGGTATTGGAGAACTGGAACTCTCATACACTGCTGATTGACAATGTAAAGTAGTATAATCATCTGGAAAATAATTTGGCAGTTCCTTATACATTTAAACATAAACTTACCATGTGACCCAATAATTCCAATTTAAGGTACTTAACCTTAGAAAAATGAAAACATGTTCACATAAAGACATGCATACAAAACAGTACCTTTATTCACAACAGCCTAAAACTGAAAACAATATAAATGTTCACCAGAAAATGAATAAACAAACTGTGGTATACCCATATTGTATTTAAAAAACAAAAACAAAAACAAATCCGTGACAAACACAAATTGGATGAATCTCAAAAACATGCTAAGTGAAATAAACCAGACACGGAAGAGTATATGTTACCTGAGCAATTCTAGAGTAGGCAAAACTAATAAACAGATTAGTGGTTGCCTGGGGCAAAGAGTGACAGAAATGACTACAGACAGGAAGGAACTTTTTAGAGGTAATTCAGTTGTTCTAAAGCTTGATTGTAGTAGCAGTGATAGTGTACATATTTGTCAAAATTAATAAAATAGTATAGTTAAAATGGGTGCATTTCATTGTATATCAATTATACCTCAATAAACTTGATTTTTTTTTCAAAGTTTGTTTAAACTTAATATAGCAAAAGCTGGCATTTTAAGTGGAGAAAGGATGCCTTAAGTGGTCAAGACAATCACTACCCCAGTGCAAGAAAATAAAAGGTAGATATAATTCCCATACCATATGACAAATGCAATCCAGATGTAAACCATATCATACCATATCAAAATGCTGATTGTTCAGATCTAACTTTATAAATTAAAGTCTATAAAGTAAAATCATAAAAGTATCAGAAGAAAATATAAAAGATTGGCCAGGTATAGAAGCTCATGCCTGTAATCCCAGCATGTTGGGAGGCTGATGTGGGAGGATAACTTGAGGCCAGAAGTTTGAGACCAGTCTGGGCAACACAGACACCTTCTCTACAAAAACAACAAACAAACAAACAAAAACCCAACTAGCTCTGGTGGTACATGCCTGTAATCTTAGCTACTTGGGAAGCTGAGGCAGGAGGATCACTTGAGCACAGGAGTTTGAAGTTATAGGGAGCTACAACTGCTCCAGCCTGGGTGACAGAGCAAGATCCTATCTCTAAAAACTTTTTGTAATATGCGTATGAGATCATATTTATATCATCTTTGTTAGCATGCTGAAACCCAGGAGCCATAAAAGATTGATAGATTTTGCTTACATAAAAACTTTAAATTTTCACATGACTAGGTACTATAAAATTAAAGGTAAATAATGAGGTAATATTTGCAAATTATAATAAAGAAATAATATATAAAGAATGCTTACAAATTTAAAAAACAACACAACAGAAATGGACCAAAAAAAACAGGCAATTGCAAAGGCTATTTATAAAAATTTAAACAGATTTTATATATACACAAAACAAGGTAAATGAGCAGTCTCTAATATTGATTTAAGAAATCAAACTTGCTAAAATTATTTTTTAAAAGGTAATTGGCAGAATCTATCAAACTTTTAGATTGACACAGTCTAACAGCCTGAAATCTTATTTGTAGACATCTACCTTACAGAAAAAATAACAAGTATCATCATTTGCAAAAACAAAAACTGAAAACAACCTAATTTCCACAATAGGCAAAGAGTTTCATAATATATCATGAACTCTCAGAGTTAATTCCTAGTTCAGTTCTAAAGACTGAGAGAACACATCAGATTTATAGTATTCTATCTCAGGTTTCTTAAGGATAGTTGTTCATTAAGGCCTAATTTATTATATTTTAAAACATGTTTTTCCTTCCTATCTCTTTTCTGTTTTTCCTCTTCCTCCCCTCCCCCCAAGCTTATATGGTAAAATTACCTGTAGTCAAGTGGACATGTGAAATGATGCACAGATTTAATGCAGTAATTTAAGAGAATTATCCAACTCCATTCTCTCAGTTGCTCTGGTCAAAACACTTCGACAGCATTTTTTACTCCTCCCTTTATTTCCCACTTTCATCTGATCTACCACCAAATCCTATTGACTCTATTTCAACATATATCAAGAATTCAACCACTTCTCACCACCCTCACTATGACCTCTCTGTCCATTTCAGTCATCTCTTAATCTGTACTAATAGTCTACCACCTGGTCTACTGATTCTGCCTGTCTCGTCTTTTTCAGTCTATGCTCAACACAGCAGCCAGAGTCATCTTGCTAAACATATACTTTTTCACTACTCTGCTCAAAGACCTCCATAGCTTCCCATCTCACTTAATAGTAAAAATCAAATACTTTATTATGATCAGACTATCTGTACCCTCTATTATCTCTTTGCCTCTTTATTTCCCATCATCTACTTTTCTAAAGCTACACTGGCCACACCTCAAGTTCTTCAAACACATCAAGCAGTCTCACTTTAGGGTTTCCCTATTCACTACACCCTCTGCCTGAAATGTTCTTCCCCCAAATATCCACATAGCTAGCTCTCTCATTTCCTTCAGGTCTTCATTCAAATTATCATTTCGGTGACATAATTTCAGTGACGTTTTCTCTAGCCACCCTATCTAAAATTTCCCATCATCCTTTTCACCTACAAACACTGATATCCCACTTCCCTTATTTATTTTTTCTCCTTAGCACTATGTAACATACATTTACCTATCTTTATGATCTCTCTTTTTAGTATGTAAGTGCCACAAAAGCAAAGGATTGAATGGATTTTATACACTGCTGTCTCCACCAGCATCCAGAAAAAAATGTCCACTATACAATAGGTGTTCAAGAAACATTTACTAAGTGAATGAGATGGGTGTGCATGTAGCCAACCATTTGAAAGCTTTCTATAACATACAGTTAAGAGAAAAAAATAAGTTACATGAAATACAAATTTAGTATACAAAAATCTATGCACAAAGAATTAACCTGAAATGAAATTTTAAAAAATTCAATTTGCGATACCATCAAAAAATAAAATTCTTAGAAATAAATTTTTTAAAGTAATAAAAGAAGTATAAGATCTGTATACTGAGAACTACAAAACATGAAAGAAATTAAAGAACACCTTAATAAATGAAAAGACATCCCATGCTCATGAATAAGACAGTATTAAGATAGCAATACTTCCCAAATAGATCTACAGATTCAACACAAATCCTATCAAAATCCCAGCTGCATTTTTTGCAAGCTAACACTTTAATTCTATGGAAATTCGAGAAACCCAGAGACCCAAAACAATCTTGAAAAAGAGTTAAGTTAGAATATTTGCACTTCCTGATTTGAAGACTTACTACAAAGCTACAGTAATCAAGAAAAGTATTATCAAAAAAAACCAGACATATATCTCCAGTGGACTATAACTCAGACAAGAACATAGGTATAAATCTTTATGATCTTGGATTAGGCAATGGTTTCTTAGATACCACCGACAAAAGAACAAGCAACAAAAGAAAAAAAAATGGACTTCACCAAAATTAAAAACTGTGTGCTTCAAAGGAAAATGAAAAGACAATCCATAAAACGGGAAAATATTTGAAAATCATCTATCTGATAAAAGCCTTGTACACAGAATGTATTTCAAAACTCTTCATAAGCCAACAATAAAAAAATTTTAAATGACAAAAGACTTAAATATTTCTCCAAAGATGGCCAATCAGCGTATGAAATGATGTTAATCAAGGAAATGGACACCAAAGCCACAAAGATCCTTCACACATAAAAGAATGGCTAAAATAAAAAGGACAGGCGTGTTAAAGAGCAGTAGAGAAATCAGAACCCTCATATGCTACTGGTGCAATTTGCAAAATTAGTGCAGTCACTTTGGAAAAGAGTTTGGCAATTCCTCAACATGTTAAACAGAGTTACCCTAGGTACCCAGCAGTTTCATTCCTAGATATATATACCTAAAAGAACTGAATATATATGTTCACATAAAAGCTAGTATATAAATGTTTTTTTACAACGGTATTCATGCCACAACATGAACATACCTTGAAAATACCACGCTAAGTAAAAGAACCCGCACGCAAGGGGACACATACTGTACGATTCCCATTTACATGAAATGTCCAAAAAATTCATAGAGACAAAGCAGATTAGTGGTTGCCAGAGGGAAGGGAAGAATGAGGAATGGCTGCTAACAGGTTAGAATTTCTTTTGGGGATAATGAAAATGTTTTAAAATTAGACAGTGGTGATGGCTACACAACTGTGAATATATGAAAAACTTTAAATGTGTGACTTTTATAGTATGTGATTATATCAATAAAGCTATTAATAATTTTCAAAGTTAGAGAATGTTTGTTATGAGCACCACCCTCACCCAAAAGGAAAAAATCTGTATGTATATCAGTACTTTTACAGCTATCTTACATTTCATATTTGATTGGTAATTTTCCTGCAGGCATTTTTCCCCCTACATTTAAACTCATTTAACAACTGTTAAGTTTTAGAATTGGTTATGAAGGGAAGAGAAACCTTTCATTTCTTATTATAATTTAAAAATACCTTTTTATTTTTCTTTATTTCCTCATCCTCAAAAATAGATTCTATACACCAATATTTGAAGGATGATGGGGTGACTAAATACAAATTCAAGAGGCTCTCTTCTGGAAATGTAAAAATGTTAGAATTTCCAAGAACTTTTCATGATTTACGGGACCAACCTAATATTTAAAACTGAGCCCATGCTGGTAAATCTAGGCTATACAGTCATACATATAGAACTCCGGTATCACAACACATCCACTGTGAATTGGAAGAGTATTGTAATCTCCTTCTAATGCGCACCTTGGCTCTCTTGGGTTCTGTGAACACTTTATGAAAATAAGGTATGCTTATTTCTAATTTACCTACTAACTGTAGAAGGCAGACTCATGATCTGCCAATATTAAAATGTTATTCCCCATTAAAATATATTTACTTAAGTGTTTTATTACATGACTTACCAGCAATGGAAGAATTTCATCTGAGAGTAGTTCTCAACTGACATCTATGAAAATCTTTAGAAATACCAAATCATCAGAATTACTTTAATTTCCTGACTTTTAATCATAAAGCATTCATTCTGGTCAACAATTCTACAATCTGAAAACAGAGGCATCTGTACCATATAGTCCTGATGATTTATTATTCTGAAATTTTCCTCTGGGTTATTTCTACACTATAATTGAGTTCAAACTTTTATAGTGTCTAACCTAAAATTAAACATACAATTATGCCCATTTATGCCTGCTATATATGCACACACAAAAGATTTATAATGCAATATACTAAAAGAACTAAAGGTAGGTATGTTTTTCCTTGAAGGAATCGTAACTACATATTTTCAAGTTTAATCTGTTACATTTATCCGCCTATCAAATAAATGTAGCACTTAAACTCAGAAAACAAAATCTGATTTAGTAACAAAAAACTTCTAATTTAACTTCAAAAGGCTTTTCAAAAAATCTACCCCATCTAATTCTAAGTGAACTAGACCACACTTGATAAATGATAGAAAACTGTTCTAAAAACCATATCTACTTAACATAAATAGTAATCATATAAGAACATTTAGTCTTCTATTAATGTCTTACAAAATACTTCAGTGTAGCCTAGTTAAACATTTTTTCTTTTTTTTTTTTAAGGGATAGGGTCTCACTCTTGTCACCGAGGCTGGAATGCAGTGGCATGATAATAGCTCATTGCAACCTGGAACTCCAGGGTTTAAGCAATCCTCCCACCTCAGCCTCCCAAGCCGGGCTATTTTTATTTTTCATAGGGATGAGGTCTCACTTTGTTGCCCAGGCTGGTCTCCAATTCATGGCTTCAAGTGATTCTCCCACCTCTACCATACATTTTCTTTTGAGCAATTATCATCAACTGTAGTAACATTTCTAGCTGAGGGAAAAAAGAACAAATCCTTATCAATATGTATATGAACGCTTATTCATTCAGCACTTATGAATGCGGGCATGAAAAAATAATGTGTGCATGAAAAGACTGACATGATAAACATTTATTGTTCTCACAGAACCATCAAACACAGGATGGTTTATAAAATAAATAATCTATTTTAAGTTTAGATAAGTATGATTCAGAATTCAGTAACAGTATAATACAAAGAAGCCCCAAACCAATGAGTTTAAAAAGAAAGACTCTCAAGGAAGGCGTCCCTGAGTAATATTTAGGTTGAGCCCTAAAAGACACAAGGAAGATGGATAACTCAAGAAACTAAAGGCAGCCTGCATGGTAAGATGGTACTGATCAAAGGGAAGGTAAGGCTGAGAAAGTAGACAGAATCCTACCAAAGAAACAGTTTAAATAGAAAGGACTGCTCTACTTTAAATAACTGTTATTTGTCCACAATAATACAAAGGAATTAGAAACTATTAAAACTAACAAACCACAGTGGGCAACATAGCAAGACCCATCTCTAGGAAAAAACAGCAACATCAACAACAACAAAACCCCCACAAAACTTAGCAGGGCCTGGAGGTGCCTGCCTGCAGTCCCAGCTACTTGAGAGGCTGAGGCAAGACGACTGCTTGAGCCCAGGAGGTTCAAGGCTGCAGTGACCTATGATCATGGCACTACACTCCAGCCTGGGTGACAAAGCGAGACCCTGTCTCCTGAAAACAAACAAAAAAACAAGGTGGGGGGGAGTAGGGAGAATTAAATAATTAAGATGAATAGATTTTAAAATGTAACTTATACACACAATGGAATACTACTCAGCTGCTAAAAAAATAAAATCCTGTAATTTGCAGCAACATGGATGGAACGGGAAACCATTATGTTAAGTGAAATAAGCCAAACATAGACAAATATCACATGTTCTCACTCATACAAGGGCTAAAAAAAGTAGATCTCAAGAAGACAGAGCAGACTGGTGGTTACTAGCAGCCAGAAGTGAGGAGTGAGAGGACAAAAACAGAAGAATATAAATGTATTTATTACTGCTAAACTGTACACTTGAAAATGATAAAGATGGTAAATTACATATGTATATTTAACCTAAATAAAAAACTTTTTTATAATTCAATACTTAATGCTGGAACAACTAGCTTTTCATATTTAAAAAAAGAAAATCCTAACTCCCTTCAGATGGACCTAAATACAAATAACAAAAAAATCCTTGACTATTAGCAGACAACATAAGGAGAATTTCTTAAAATAAAAAGCACAAATCATAAAGAAAAAGACATGATTTTTACATCAAAAATTAAGACTCATACAAGAGAATACCACAATGGGCAGGATTTTATATTTTATTCTTATTCTGGTAATTTTCCTTGGCTGCACTGTAAACTAAGAAGGCTGGATGAGATAGCTTCATGGCCCTTTTCAACATAAATGTGTCTTTCCTTTAAAAACATTTATTTATTAATTTTTAAATTGTACTTTGGGCCCTGGGGTACATTTGTACCTCCTGCATCCTGCAGGATTGTTGCATAGGTACATACATGCCATGGTGGTTTGCTGTCTCCATCCACCCGCCACCATCACCTACATCAGGCATTTCTCCCAGTGTTATCCCTCCCCATTGTCCCTCCTCCCCGCCCTGCGGCTGTCCCTATTTATTTTTGAGACATTTAAAACATAAAGAAAACAATAAAATTCCTATCCTTTTACCCACCATTCAGAATAAGCAACTCTAAATTAAAATAAGATTGCATTTCACATGCCTCAAATTAGCAAATACTTTAAAATCTGACAATTTCAAGCATGGGTGAGGACGCTAAAAACAGAAATGCCCATATAAGACTGATAAAGTATACACTGGTGTATCCATTTAAGAAAAGAATTTGTCAGTATCTAGTGACCAGCAATTTCACTTCGTTTTTTTTTCCCAAGAGAAACACCTGCACATAGACACGTGTAAAAATTATCACTGCAACATTATTTATAATAGCAAAAAAAAAAAAAAAAAAAACCCAAAATATCCATCAATAGTCGGAAACATATATGCATATAATGAAGTGCCATACAGCAGTGAAACTGAACAAACTACATCTACATGCATCAACATACATATCTCTAAAACTTGATACTGAGTTTTAAAAAAAAATCAAGCTAATGAAAGACAGTGCTATACATATCTGTAAACATTTAATACAAAAACCAACACCACATATCGCTTATAGGTACATGTACACATATATAGTGAAAGTATAAAACAAGAACATGAAATATACTTAAGAATCTCAAGACAGTTGTTACTCTGGGTAAAGAGAAGGGTAACAGGACTTGAACTGTTGGGGTTGTTAAAAGTGAATATGTAACACTGCATCCTTTCCCCAAGGGAGAATTCAATCATCAGGAACTGAATGCTATAGAACTCAAATGGACATAATTTATATTTATGGATGGTGGATAAATGGGGATTTGCTATTTTGTTTTCTGGATGTTTAAAACATTTTATAATTAAAATATATATACTTTTTTTAAAAACAAAAGACATATTAACATATAATGTCCAAGCTGGGTAATTACCTTGGAAGACGCTCTAATATAAACCTCCCTACTTCATTTAGAAAAGATATCAGAATAAAAATATAATACAAGCTGGACACAGTGGATCATGCCTATAATCCCAGCACTTTGGGAGGCCAAAGAAGGAGGATCGCTTGAGCCCAGGAGTCAAGACATAGTAATATAGTGAAACTTCATCTCTACCAAAAAAAAAAAATATATATATATATATATATTTAAGGAATGTAATAGGCTTGGTATGGTGGCTCACACCTGAAATCCCAGTACTTTCAGAGGCCCAGGAAGGCAAATCACCTGAGTTTAGGAATTTGAAACCTGTACGGCTAAGGGCCCCACAGCGTCGTGGGGTGTCCCTTATGCTGTGCTGAGGCACAGGATCCGAGAAATAAAGAGATAGGATACAGAAGTACAAGGAAAATGCAGCTGGGCTCAGGGGGGCCACGCCACCTATAAGCGGAGACAGGCGAGGCCCCGAACGTCCAGAAGCGTCTGTATTTACTGGGTATAGATTAGGGAGCAGGGTAGTGAGTGAAGTCATCTTTAAGGATAGTGATAGGGTAGTGAGCAATAAAACAAGGGGTCCACCCCCATTAGGTCACCTAGGCTAGGAGGTGGACAGTTTGCAGCAAGGGGTCCACCCCCATGAGGTCATCGAGGCAAGGAGGTGGGCCATGCACAGTGAAGAGGGTGCAGTGTGCAATACCTCTATCTATGGGCATGCTACTCCTAACAAGATCTATAGGAGGATGCTTAAGTCACACAGCAGTGACAGAGCTGTGAGGGTCTACTGCCACCTGCTGGCAGCTTCCAATGAATTCTATAGGAGGATGCTTTTTGAGCTAGCACGGTAACAAGAGCTGATAAAGTTCAGTCACCAAGGTGTGATTATCCAGAGGGGTTTTGAGCCCTCAGATGCTCAAGGGATTGCCAGTCTGAGGGCAGCCTTCCACAAGAACTGGAGCAAGGTCCTACAACTCCTTTATCAGTAGGAGTGGTTCTTTCCCCAAGCCTGCCATACAGCGGTATCTTTACGATACTGAACGCTGCCGCCTGGGCCATGGATTCTTGTCCTAGTATAACTGTTTTTCCCTTAAATCATCCTCTGCACTGTTCTTCCGATTATAAGCTGCCTATTCCTTAATGCATGCTCTGTACCGTGTCTACTCTAGGCAATCCTCCGATTATGAACTAAGATACAGTTCATATATATATATATGGAAATAACTGAGTCGGAAGATACTCTTTACACACTCATTCTATGAACTAATATTATATAGAGAGGATTATATAAAGGGAAATAACTGAGTAGTAACACAATAAACAGAGATATTCTTCAGGCACTAATTGTGCCAGGATTCTGCTTAGCTCTCCTTCCTCGGTACCTATATGGGGGGTTACCCACAGAAACCAGCCTGGACAACATAGTGGAACCCTGTATCTACTAAAAATATAAAAATCAGCTGGGCGTGATGGTACACACCTGTAGTCCCAGCTACTAGAAAGGCAGAGGCAGAATCGCTTGAACCCGGGAGGCAGAGGTTGCAGTGAGCTGAGATCGCACTACTGCACTCCAGCCTGTGCTATAGCGTGAGACTCCATCTCGGGGGCGGGGGGGAGAGAATATAAATACTATTGTAATAGGGCAATTTTGGACAGATACTACGTTATCTAAAACAGCACTTCAGGGAATTAGATCTTGACCATTTAAGAGAGAGATTAGCCCAAATTTCTCAAAATCTGGCATGGACTAGCAATACGGACAATGTGTGCACTGCCCCTACCCCCCTCCCCTCCTAGAAATGCCATGTCAAATTTAGCACAGGCATACGCATTAAAACTGAACCCTAGTTCTGCCTATCTCTATTTAAAATTACTTTAAGTTCCGAAGCACAGAGGACTGTCCCCACAGCAGTTATCTAAAAGTAGGCCTGAAAGAACTAAAAAGTAGTTCATTCGTCCTGCAGTTACAAATGCCTAAAACTGTACATGAAAAAACAAAACAAGAAAATAAACTGAGAGCAAACATTTACTGTTCTCTCATAATCTTCAACGCAGGAGTTAAGAAATTATTTAGTATTAGTTGAGATATACGTGACCCACCTATTCTCCAGTTGAGATATATTTTTAAATTCACTCCCCTACCTTTCATTTAGCCTTAAAGTGGGAATACGAATGGGAAGGTGGGGAGGACTTATCCCATACTGAGTTAAGATCACAAGATCTTTCCATTTTTACAATATTTGAAAACATAGTACACTGAGCAATAATTAAATTTAAAGAAATATACATGATTTGAAACACAGAAATCTTGCTTTATATATATAAAAGACTAAAAGTAGCTCAGTTCTGCTAATACACTACACTTAAGTGTTCTTCAATATTATAGTCAACTTTTCAGAAACATTCCCATTCTGTGAAGCAGAATGTATTCCTCCCTTAAGTTACCAAACTTTATCCATTTAACTTCCTATTCTCCCTCTCTGTTCTTTCAACATGTTCAACATGTTACAGAGATGGCAAAATGTGTTAAGAAAGTGAATGAGAACGAAGCAGCTTAATTAGGAAAACTTTTCATTTCTTAGAAACTGAATTTGGATGACCTTAAACAGCATATTTTCTTTCTTTTCTTTTTTTTTCTGAGATGGAGTCTCACTCTGTTGCCCAGGATGGAGTAAAATGGCGTGATCTTGGCTCACTGCAACCTCCGCCTCCCAGGTTCAAGCAATTTTCATGCCTCAGCCTCCCAAATAGCCGGGATTACAGATGTGTGCCACCACGCCCCGCTAATTTTTGTATTTTTAGTAGAGACAGCATTTCACCATGTCGGCCAGGTTGGTCTCAAACTCCCAACCTAGGTGATCCACACACCTCGGCCTTCCAAAGTGCTGGGATTACAGGCATGAACCAAGCGCCCAGCCTAAACAGTGTATTTTCAATCACCAACACAGAACACAACTGCTCACTTCAGAAAACTAGGAAAGAAAAATGTTACCAATTTAATCTTTGTGTGAAATAGGATTTATTAGTATACATGTCACATACAATATGTGCACAAAAGATTTTTTCAATCCCCAAAACAAAAACTTAAAATATTTAGCAAAGATAATATAAATATCCTTATTTGTAACACATTAGAAGGTTATCAATATTGGTGCATATAAACACAGAGGCAAAATAAATAGAATTCTTAGGAAAATGTACTAAGACAATTAATAAGCTGGAAATAACCTATATTTCTCCTTATGACCCATTAGCTTTATATAGAAAACACTGCCGTGCACTTCATCCTTTACTTTCTAAAGAATAGCATTATGGTTCACATCTGTTAAGAGACAGGAAAGTATTTGTTGGAAGTACTATAAGAAGACATTCCTCTACTGTTATGTGAAGTGCTAAAGGTATCATTTGAGAGGAAAATAAAAAACGTGAGTTTAACATGAGCTTTAGAGAGGGAACAACAATGCAAGAAAGTGACAAAATGTGACATACGTCCACAGTGAAAACATGGTGTTTCATTATTCTCAGTAATTGCATATTTAATTTGGAGGTCGAAGGATTCAGAATTCATTCTGCATCACAAAGATTACAAAAATACATGAGTTGGGTGTTGGCTACAGTACACAAAGGCAATTCTAAGACTACTTATTAAGAGAAGCTTGAAATGGATAAGGCATCCCTTCTGATAGGAGACAGAAGTCATTACATGAAAAGAACCTGTGTGGAAGTACAGCACTGGCAGCATCTTCATTCAGCCCACAGCTATGTAATCTTTGTGCAAGAGTGCTTGTCTCAAATACGAAAAGGAACATCTTGAATTGCTGAAAGTATATACAACGGGCACATATCCAGAACGAGAAAAGAGCTACCAAGCGCCTGCATACCACGAAGAGATGGGTCAAAAAATTCTTCTCATGTTCGGTTTCTGTAACTCAAGTTTGTGCTTGACTAACCTCAATTGATCCTGAGGGGTACAGATGATCTTCTGGAACACACTGAACTGTTAAGAGTCACAGCATTAGACTCCACACTGTCCAGCCAACAGTTCTGTTTAGGAAAAATTTTATCCTACTTGTATGAATGTTCAGGACTCATTTACTCCCTCTATGCTCTTACTTGAAGCACAGATGCAGACCTTAATAAAAAAAAAAAAGTCTTACAACAGACTCTCTTCTATAATCCACATGTGATTACTCACACGAGATTCCTGTTCAGATTTCCTGAAAATGAACTACAGGAATATTCTTATCCAGTATGATTCTATGTCCCCTAAAAATCTCTTTTCCTTTCAGGTCAATCTTATGATTAGCTTGCCATTGATCAGATTAACACAACAGGTCTGGTACAGCAAATTACAAAAGAGATTTGACTTTTGATTAATAATACTGAATAATGTATCACAATTAAGATCTACTGTCCATGTCAAATGCAGTTAACATATTTAAAATAAATTCACACACTAAAAATTTCCCAAAATAACGTTTCTAAAAAGGTTCCTTTTTTTTTTTTTTTGAGATGGAATCTCGCTTTGTCACCAGGCAGGAGTGCAGTGGAGCGATCTCAGCTCACTGCAATCTCCGCCTTCTGGGTTCAAGCAATTCCTCTGCCCCAGCCTCCCGAGTAGCTAGGACTACAGGCGCACGCCACCACATCCAGCTGAATTTTTTTTTTTTTTTTTGTATTTTAGTAGAGGCAGGGTTTCACCATGTTTTCCAGGATGGTCTGGATCTCCTAACCTCATGATCCGCCTACCTCGGCCTCCCAAAGTGCTGGGATTACAGGCGTGAGCCACCGTGCCTGGCCTCCAAAAAGAACTATCACATTTGAAAACCATACGCTTTTAAAATAGACAAAGCAACTATCACTTCCATTTGACAGAAGGAACAAAAGCTTCAAAAGCTAAATAACCTGCTCATAACCAGTAGGAAGTTAGTTAAAACAAGCCCCAAATCTTTGATACCAAAAGACCGTGCTCCTTCCGGCCGGGAGGCGAGGTAGCTCACGCTTGTAATCCCAGCACTTTGGGAGGCAGATCACAAAGTCAAGAGTTTGAGACCAGCCTGGCCAACAAAGTGAAATCCCTTCTCTACTAAAAACACAAATAATTAGCTGGGTGTGGTGGTGGGCACCTGTAATCCCAGCTACTTGGGAGGGCTGAGGCAGGGGAATCTCTTAAACCCAGGAGGCAAAGAGCTGAGATCCTGCCACTGCACTCCAGCCCGGGTGACAGTATGAGACTCTGTCTCAAAAAAATAAAAGACAGTCCTCCTTCCTCCATTTCAATGACTCTGACGCACTTAAAATTTTACAAATAATTTTAGGGATATCAGTCACAAGGCTTAGAATCAAATAGTAACAACCCATGTACAAAAACCAGTATTTTTTTTAAAATGCTCAGCGGGGCATGGTAGCGCACACCTGTAATCCTAGCCCTCTGGGAGGCTATAGCTTGAGGCCAGGAGTTTGAGGCCAACTTGAACATAGGAAGACCCTCTCGCCACAAGAAATAAAAAAATTCGCCAGGCATGGTGGCATATGCTAATCCCATCTACTCAGAAGGGTGAGATGGGAGGATCACTTAAGCCTGAGACTGCAATGAGTTGACAGCACCACTGCACTCCAACTTGGGCAACAGAGCAAGACCCTGTTTCTAAACAAATAAATAAAATTAAACAAATAAAAAGAAAACGCTAACTTTATTTCACTCTCAGGCCTAATAATTAACAAGCTAACAAGCTTCTTTTTGAATTATTATCCATAATGACATTTACTTGTAGATAACTCAGATCAAAGCACTATAAGCAACATTTTTTAGAGCAAATGAAAACAAAAGTTGTCCAAGAAATTCTGCATTAGTAAGTAATTCCATTAAAGAAAAAAAAAAAAAAAGAACTTGGCAGGGTGTTGTGGCTCATGACTGTAATCCCAACACTTTGGGAGGCTGAGGTAAAAGCCTAGGAGTTCAAGACCAGCCTGGGCAACACAGGGAGACCCCATCTCTATAAATTAAAAATGTTTAACATTATCTTTTTAAAAAGGACTTATTTATTGTAGCATCTTTATCTCAAATATTTCATGTTTGGATTATGGAATATGTTTCTAAAAGAATTAACACTATTTCTATTTAAGGTAATTTTACATCATTTCCTTTATTAGAAGAAATAATAGGTCTGTGGATGGCATTTCGTGAAGGCTGCCTTCTATTAATAGTGTACAAAACACTCATATATCTCCAAAAAGATAGGTGAGTAATCACAAAGCAAGCATAACTATTCATCCCAAAAGGTAGGACAGAACATGTGACAATGTGTGCAGAGTCCTGAACTAGAGACTTGGACTCTGGTTCTGATCCTTATACCTGGGTGACTTTAAGAAAATCATTTTAGGCTGGGCCCCGTGGCACACACCTGTAATCCCTGCACTTTGGGAGGCTGGGGCAGGTGGATAATGAGGTCAGGAGTTCAACACCAGCCTGGCCAACAGGGTGAAACCCCGTCTCTACTAAAAATACAAAAATTAGCTGGGCGCGGTGGTGGGCACCTGTAATCCCAACTACTCAGGAGGCTGAGGCAGGAGAATCGCCTGAACCCACGAGGTGGAGGCTACAGTGAGCTGAGATTACACCACTGCACTCTAGCCTGGGTGACAGAGCAAGACTCTGTCTCAAAAAAAAAAAAATCATTTTAAAGCTTTGGACTCCAATTTCCTCATATATAAAATGACTGGAGCAGCTGATCTCATGCACAATCCTACTCAGGTAACATATATCAATTTATTGTCAGAAGACAGAATGATAATCATGCCCCCAAAATTAGAGTATTTGCAGACAACTGCCAAAGCAAAAATTTTAAATTTTAGATACATACATACACACACAAAAACAAACAAATACTAACACTCTACATGCCAGATATGGGGGTGGTGGGCTGTGACCAAGACATGAAGTAATGCACGTGCCAGAGGATTGTACTTTTTAAAAGGAGTAGAAGAGTAAGTCTAGAGTAGCAGCTGCTGGGTAGGAGGTATTTAGTCCATAGAACTGCTCTTAGATTGGAAGGGCATGGGAGAATGCAGTTCTATTATGTGATAGGGTTATACACACACACACACACACACACACACACACGTGTGAGAAAAATCACTCAACTGTAAGCATTCAAAAAGACAGACATCTTTCTTCTCTTTGTGGCTCCTGTACCTAGCTCAGTTCATAGAAGCCACAGTAAGTACCTAATAAATGTTAGTTGATCATTTACTGATTTACCGTTAACTAATTCATGCCTGCTCTAGTGCTGTGGTCTGAGTGTGTACCCTAAAATTCATGCTGAAAGCCTAACCCCCCAGGTGATAGTATCAAGAGGTGGGGTCTTTGGGAGGCTTTGCCCTCATGAATGGAATTAATGCCTCTATAAAAGAGGCCCTGGAGAACCCCCTCTACATGAAGTTAGGGTGAAAAGACAGCTAGCCATCTATGAACAAGGGAGAGGGCCCTCACAAAGATGTCAAATTTGTTGGCACCTTGATCTTGAACTTCTCAGACCCCAGAACGTGAGAAATAAACTTCTGTTGTTTATAAGCCACCTTGTCTGTGGTATTTTGTAATAGCAGTAAGAACAGACTAAGACATCTAGTAACACATTCTCTGGTAAACACTAGGAATTCCTGGCCTTTAAGAGTGAGTTCATAGCTAATGAGAAAAGAAATACACAATATAAAGGATAATATGCTGTAGTCCACTATATATAACGTGCTTCCAGACCATTCGGAAAAACTGAGATGAAAGATTTCTAAGGTAATGCTACTGAGTGCCTACGTTTTCCATACTTTAAGCCTCACAACTCTGGGGTAGTTTCACCAACCCATTTTACAGATGACAAAACTGTGGCTTACCAAGATTAAAGGACAGAATTAAAAGAAAGAGTCTAATTCCAAAGATATTACCACTATACATACCATGATGTCTTTTTATTACATTTTCTCTCTACACTTGGCAGTGAGGGGAAAACTCAAAACCAGTCAAAAAATTTTTGTCCTGAACTAACATGAAATGAGCATCTAAAACTTTACCCAGTAAAGTCTTTAGAAGTGAAAGATCACTTCTAAAAATTTGTCTTCATCCCGATCTAAAAATCAGAAAACTAATTTTCTCTCAGCAGCTGTATATGTACTTAATGTAATGTTTCTACATTTAGACCTATACAATTATAGGTCTAAACAAAATATGTGCAACATGATTGGAGAACATAACTAGCAGTCATTTAAGAAAACAGACATTTGGAAACATTTCAAGTGCATGGGATGAAAAATTAAGCTATGACCTACAGATCTGGATCATTCCACTGACTAATAGTATATCATCACAGTTTACACAGTAAATTATCACAGTAAATTTTTTTGGAGGGGAGGAGATTGAAATAGAAATGATCTAAAGTTTAAGAAATATAACTTATTAAACACAAATACACTGTAGGTACCCAATAAATCCTGTTAAATGGACTGGACAAGTGCAATGAGAACATGTTTTCCCACACCTCCGACTAGTACTTACCTTTCTTAGTTATTTTTTCAGCCACGAAAAAAGGGGCAGAATTTAGGACAGATAAAATATAAGTAGCTTATAAATCCTCTGAAAGGAAATCACCACACACTATTTTGTATCTCTGTATAAACTTAAGCTCCTCAGGGACAGGGGCAATGTCCAGAGGATGGTGGGCATACTATTTAGCAAACTAACGCAGGTTAATAAATATTGACACAGTAAGACTTTCACCGTTTACATTCTAATTTTGTAAATAAAGATGAGTTACTTCCTATTCTGTTCTTGTATATTATAAATACATTAGGATTGCAAATTATTTCTTGAAGCTATTTCCTTTTTTATTTTGTGGTCAAGCTTATCAGTGTTTCTTAAAGGGCTTCTGGTCATCCTTAGGGCTTATCAGTAGCATCATTAATGTTGTATTCATTTCACTAAAAATGTGGTAAGTAGCTTAGACTTAAAAGCAGGATCTAATTTCAAAGCTATTTCCACTATACATACCAAGACAGAACTTTCTTATCTCTCTTAAATTCTAAATTTTACGTGATTTACCAAATTATCTCTTAAGCAAGAGTATGTATTGGTCAGAAATGCGAGACAAACATTTATCCCACTTGTCCAATTTATTCAACAAGACTGATTGAGTACCTTTGTGTCTATGACATGTAACTTTCAACAGTTGTATTTCTTAAACTTTAGGTAGTCTCCCAAAAACATCTGTAATAATTTGCTGCTCCTCTCAATATTGCAGGCAGTGAAACGATCCAAAATCATGGGTCATATCCATATTCCTTCATGACTGGGGCTAACCATGCACTGTAAAATGCTATTAGTTTACATTTTCAACAGCACCCTAGCCACTTAATAAATATAATCTCAAACAGATTTTGTACTGTTAATAATTTAGCAAACTCATAAGAAGTCATTAAAAAAATTTAGAAGCTAGATTCTCTTTCCAGGATGCCAAGCTTCACCAGTGTATGTATTAAAATTATTTTAAAAATTCTACGGACTAAGGCATTTGGTACATTCAACTCTGCCTTTATCAACAAAAGCCTTTACCACCAAGATGAGGAAAGCACCCTTTTCATTTTCTCCACTAAAAAGGGAAAGAAAAAGGCCAACTGCTTGCATGCAGGTCTGCATTTAACACAGCCGTCTCTGGCAAAGCCAGTAACTCACGTTCAACTTCAGAAATCCTGGTGGCCAGCAACACGAGTAATCTGTGAACACAACCCTTGGGCTTGACATACCACTTCATCCGCCCTCCCTCCCCATCAATCCACCCCCAAAGCCCCAACCCACCAAGCACACAGCTAAATATGTCTTCCCCAAGAGAGCCCAGAACCTCGAAAACGCCGAGAAAGAGCTCTCCTTTGAAGGAGAAAGCCTGCCCTTCCCTGCCTGGGGCCCCGGCTGGCTCGACAAGGCAGGCTCCGAGAAGGCCCAAATCTCGACGCCCTGCACGTCCCGCCCCGCCCCGGGCCCGCTCGCGTCCCCGCCGGCGACAAAACCCTCCCGCCGGCGTTCAGCCACGACTGACAGTTACGGCTGCAGCAGCCGCGGCCACCCGGGGCCTACTCCTGGCACCAGCCCCTCCGGACCACGCGCCCCCAAACACTCGCCTCGGCGGCGGGGGGGCGGGGAAGGGGGATGCCGACCTCGCCACAGCGGGCCCCGAAGGCCGGCCGGGCGACTGAGGACGGAGGGAAGGCAGCGCCGCCTGGCGCAGGCCGCGGCAACACTGACCTGTCGTCGCCCCCGCGCCTGGGCTGCGGCGGCCGCCTCACTGGTCGTCGTCGCCCTCGCCCGCCGCCTCCGCCCGCCACCGCCTCGTTCCCTTTCGCTGCCGCCACCGCCGGGGCTCATGCGGGACCCGCGCTTCCTTCTTCGGAAACCAAGGCCGGGAAAGGGGGCGCCGGAGCCGCCGAAATCCCGGCGTTCGTCGCCAGCCGCCGCTGCCTGTCCACACCGGGGGTCTGCGGGGCCCTCCTGGCAGGGGCTACAGGCCGCGAGCTATTCCGAGGAGGAGCCGAAGGAGGCGCCGCCGCCCGCAGCTGAGCGCGCCGGGTCGGCAGAGGTGAAGCGTAAGTAGGCGGCGGATGGCGGGCGCCCGGGCTGGCGGATGGCTACGCGGCGGCGGGGTACGCGAGCCAGCGAAGGGTGATGTGTCGGGACCTGGTGAAGGGAAAAGGCCCTGTCGTCTCCTGTAGTCACCCCGAGCCCAGCGCCACCATCTTGGGAGAAACACGGATCTCGCGGCCGCGGCGCAAGACGGGAGGACTGGCTGGGCGGGCCGAGTATCCCGGCAGGCAGCGCGCGCCGCCCGGCCGGGCGAGGGCTCCAGGCCGGGACGCGGGGACGTGGGGCGGAGCCAAGACGCGCGGGAGGGCGCCGCGCTCCGCCCCTCCTTCTCTCGCCTGCTCCACCCCCCTCCCGCTTGTCGTCGCAGCCGGCGCGCGGGCCATCGGGAAGAGGAGGTGGCCCGCGGCCCCTCGGAGTCCCACCAGGTTCGGTCGCCATCTTGCGACTGGACAGAAAGGGTTAACCCTCCTTTTAGTTCCTGCTGTCCGTGACCCGAAAGAATAAACCTGGTGCGTCCAGAAACCCCCTGGAGCCCCCCAGGAGGGTTGCAGAGCCCTTTGGTGTGCCCAGCCGAGGAACGCCTCAGACCATTGGGAGACGCGTGGTTCCGAAAATCAGCTGAAAACGCACGAATAGCCCCCACCCCCGAGGCGGGGCAGGAGCCTGCCGTTACCAGCTTAACGACCCCAGCCCCTTTCCACCCGGAGCTGCCTGTGTAGACGTTGCAGGAGTGGCCCGAGAGTGCAGGCCAGATTTTAGGGGACCAAGGTCATCTACTTAGGCCTCTTGCCAACGCAGGATGTGTCACTAGTTTACCTGAGACGAAGGTAAAGCCCCGTCGCCTGCAGTTTGACGTTCAGTACGTTGTCGGTTCAGAGAAGTGGCTCCCTGGTTGACCTCAGCTGGATAGAGGCTAATTTTGATCCATATGACAGCCGAACCTTGTTAAAGCCATTAAAATTAAACCCATTTAAAGTCATATTTATGGGACTTTATGGTCACCATTTTATTTTAAAAGTTTTTTTTTTTACCATATATATATATATATATATATAGCGTTACAACACTTGCTAGCAAAGCCGTAAGAGTATCACTAACAATTTGTAATGTTATGACTTGCAACTTTGCTAAGCCCTTGAAGTACTATATGAGTCCCCACGTCTAGTATTCAGATTTTTTTAAATATCAACAGTCATACATAGCGGTGTATCTTTTTAAATTTTTTATTTTTAAACTTAGAAATGGAGTCTCACTGTTAGGCCCAGGCTGGTCTCAAACTCCTGGCCTCAAGTGATTCTCCCACCTCGGCCTCCCAAAGTGCTGGGACTTCAGGCATAAGACACAGCGCTCGGCCAGCGGTATATTTTTTAACTGTTAGTTTCAGAGCATCTTTTTTATATAGCCAAGTGCGTGTGTGTGTGTGTGTGTGTGTGTGCCGCCTCACAACTATATCCAACTATTGAAAAACCAACAATAAGCTAGAAGAATTTTAAGTTATTCTAGGACAACTGATGATAAATGACAGCATTAAGCCATATTCAATTTTAAGATGTTTTAACTCAGCTCTTTATTCAGTTTTCCTCTCATTACACATCCACATTTGGAAACTATTTGCTGTTATATATAATGGAAAGGACTAGTAAGAATCATAATCTTTTAGAAACTTTTCTTTGCAAGTTTTCAAAATAGGCGACAAAGAATGTAAATCTTTAAGGACTTTATTGTTAGAATAATTAAAGCATACCATTACTACTATGTCTAGCATGTGGAGATAGTTTCAGATGTTTTACTTCCTTTTAAGTAGAAATTCTCAATAAATGAAATGTAATTAGCCTGGTGTATCAAAATGTGGCAGAAATTCCTGAGTTCCAAAAAGACTAAAGACCGAAGGGAAATAAGTCTGCTTTTAGCTAGATGTCAGAATGACTATCCATTGCTTTACTGAGATCAAGGAGGATCTTAATTCCTCCTAGGACTCTGGAAAAATTACCTGTGTCCCTTTTAGTTCATTAATTTTAAATATGTTTTTTGGCTTTTTTTTTTTTGAGACAGAGTCTTGCTCTGTTGCCAGGCACCAGGCTGGAGTGCAGTGGCGCGATCTCGGCTCACTGCAACCTCTGCCTCCCGGGTTCAAGCAATTCTCCTGCCTCAGCCTCCCACGTAGCTGGGACTACAGGTGCACGCCACCACACCCAGCTAACTTTTTTTTGTATTTTTAGTAGAGACGGGGTTTCACCATGTTGGCCAGGATGGTCTCCATCTCTTGACCTCGTGATCCACCCACCTCGGCCTCCCAAAGTGCTGGGCTTACAGGCTTGAGCCACTGCTCCCGGCCTTAAATATGTATTCTTACGTGTAACATTAGTGTTAGACTTCTTTCAAGACCCAACTGTGCTTTTTGCTTTATCCATTTTCAAATTTAGAAATATTTGCTTATCAAAATTACCAGCATAAATATTTTCAGGAATCCTTAAGATACTAGTAGTGTTCCACTTCCCTATACACCAGTTTATATGAAAAAAAAAATTTCTGCCATATCAGACCCATGTTTTTTTTCAGTTTTTTCCCAGAAAAACAACTGTATCCACTAAGTGAACCATGATTTCTTCAGACTTTTCTAGTACACAGTTTGATTTTATAAACATCTACATCAATGCCTTGAGCAAACTTTGAGCAAATGTTTATCCAGAACTATTTATGTGTCATACGTTGGACTACTGGACCTACTATTTATGTGCCAGACCTTGGGAAACAATAAAAGATGAACAATCTCTATACTTGCCCTCAAGAACTTGCGGTTCAAAAGGAAGTCACACCTATAAGACTGGACACTTTTTCAGAGTAACCCAACACTTCATTGATCGTGGGAGTACCTACTAATGTGTATCTGCTAATACTAACAAACTTTTTTCAAAGGAAACATTTTACCCTGAATTGCTGGCGAAGTTGTTTTTTAACAGAGCTGTTTTGTTGCTGAAGATTTTTTATTGTGCCAGTCTTAACAGATGAATCAAAATGCGAAGACAACTCTTTTACTACTCAGGATGCCCCAGGATCGGAAATAAGTCAAGAGCATGGAAGACACAAAATTCAGATACAGTAGGATAGAAGTCACTGTTGCTGTTTTTAGGCCGCATCAAAATGTTACACACTCAACTTTTGAAAGACACTAAGCTTTCAGTATATGAATAGCTCCCATTATTTAAGAAATACTTTTGAGCTAGCTTAGTTCCATAAAGAACGCTGTCTGGCATATGGTAAGTACTCAATAAATGTTAGTGCTTAGTAGTAGTAGTATTATATGTATCATTGTTTAGTATTGCACACATCAGGCATGAACTCGTACATACCCCCACCCTTATGCCTACAGACCTGTCTAAATTTACATTCTTTGTGACCTCCTGTCTTAAGGTAGAAGCCATCCTTCTGTCCTTTCTACGGGTAATTTTTATTTCTTGAGGGAAGGGAGGTTGACTCAACAGTCTTACTGCCTTTAGCGTTACCTCTCCTGTTCATAAATTCTCCCTCTACTTTGTCCCTTCTATTTAGGAAAGCTGTCTATACTTGGATTGCTATTATCTTCCAAATCCTTCTTTGACTACAGAAATTTAGCAGCTCCCTCCATTTTATCATATACATTGCTTTTATCAATTTCATTGTGGCATAACGGCCAAATTGAAAGGTTGCTTCTCAGTTTTCTTAGCATCTGACCTCTCTGCAGCCTTCCACACTGCCAACCACTGCCTCCTGGAAACTGCTCCCTTGGTTCTGTCACCTTACATTCTTTGCTCTTCTGCCTTGTCTTAGGCCACTCTTTTTCAGGTCTCTTGTGCAGAATCTCCCTCTCCATCCTTGGTTCTCTTTGCCTACAATGTTATAATCTTTGATAGTGCTATTTACATATACTCTTCTATCACTTATTTCAGTCAGAGATCAAGTCTGAATCTTGAACACAGACCTCAGTCAAAAGCATTGACACAGTATCTTCATCCCCCTATTGGAAACTTGTACTGGGTGTTCTGCAGGCACCTCAAGTTCAACATGTTTAATATCAAGCCCCTGAGTTTGTTCTATTTTCCACCATTGACTGAGATGTGATAACAATGCAAAGGAGCAGGTTTGGGAAGAACAAGCAGGAATTTAGCTTTGGTAATGTTAAATTTGAGATACCTGTTGAATATCTGTTGTACAGACTGCTTGCTAGCTGACTCTGAGAATGCATTCTGCTCTTCATCCATAATAATAGAACATCTAGCCAGACACAAGCTTGCCTATAACAAACCCTAAGTATGGCCATACCTCTTGAGTTCTGGCCAGTAGAATGTGAGCAGAAATGATGTATGTAACTTCCAGATCATTTTCTGAAAGAAATTGGGTGTCACTTGCCCTTTTTTTTTTTTTTCCTTTTCTGATGAGTGTATGTATTAAATAGTTGGGGTAGTGAACTATTTTGGAAGATGCTGTGGTTTGAATGATGGCATACCCTTCAAAATTCATGTTTAAACTTAATCCCCATTGCGGTGATATTAACAGCTGATTGAATCATCAGGGCCCTGCCTCATGGATGGATTAGTACCCTTGTAAAAGGACTGGAGGGAACTAGCTTAGGCCTTCTTTTGTTCTTCCATCCCTTGAGCCACATGAGGACACAGCATTCACCCCCTCTAGAGGATATAGCAATAAGGTGCCACCTTGGAAACAGAAAGCAGCCCTCACTAGACACTGAACCTGCAGGGGGTCTTGATCTTGTACTTCCCAGTCTTTAGAACTGTGAAAAAGTATATTTCTGTTCTTTATAAATTTCCCAGTCTGAGGTATTTTGTTATAACAGCATAAACAGACTAAGACAGGGGGAAACATTCTAGGGATTGCAGAGCAACAAGGTGGGACCCTGAGGACTTCACTGGGAAGGCCCTGTGTACCAGGTCAACTCTGATGTAAGACAGCTACTGACTTCTATGATCTGCCATGGTTATTCTAAATCCCTTTTACTGCAGCTGACCTTGTGTCTTAATATCCAAGCAAAGATATCAGGAGGCCGTTGGATGTGGACGTCTAGAGTTAGAGGAGAATGATACCAACTCATCCTTCATTCTTTGACTTGATTGGTGACTCTACCATCTATGAATAATGTTAGTGGTCCCAGATTTCTTCCTTTCCCTCACTCTCCTGGCAATTAAGAGGCAAAGTTGTATCTCTCTAAAAAAAAATGGCTTTAGAATTAGTTTAGCAAAGTGGCTGAGAGCACAGGCTCCCAACTTATGGCAAGTGCAGAGATGCCAGGCAAGATTGTAAACTCCTTTCTGATTTAGTTTTCTCATCTATAAAATGGAGTTGTTGTGAGAATTAGGTGTTAATATACATAAAGCTCTTAGAATAATCCTGGGCACAGAGTACAAGCTCAACAAAGGCAGGCTCCCCGCCCCCCCCCCACCCTCCAAGCACATCCCAGGTCTGCCACTTCTCAGATATGCAACCTTGAGTACTTCAACTGATATCTGTTTCCTCTTTAGGAAAGTGGGAAAAAAATAATAGTACCATCCTCATAGGACCATTGTAATCCTTCATTCATCCATTTAGTATATACTTATTGAATAGGTGCTATGTGCCAGCATTGTTCTTGGTGCTGAGAATACAGCAGTGAACAAAAACAGTCTACCCTCATGGAGTTTGTGGTCCAGGGAGGAAGAAAACCAACACATATGTGTTATATCAGAATATGATATATTAAGGAGAAATATAAAGCAAGGCAAAGGGAATAGGAAATGCTGCAGGAGTTCCGTCATGCAGAGTGGCCAGAGAAGGTCTTATTGAAAATAATACTTTTAATCAGAGGCTTGACAGAAGTGAGGAATGAACTGTGGGAATTTAAAGAGAAGTACCTTCTAGAATCGTCTAGTCAACCTGCCTAGACTCATCTAGGAACAGCTAGCAAGGCGCTGTGGCTAGAGAGAGAAAGGAGTTGAAGATGAGCTCAGAGAAATCACAGTGGGTCACAGCCTGGAGGACTTTGTAGCTTTTCCTTAGAACTTAGGTATTTTCCTTAGGTATTTGTGCTGAATGAAGTAGGAAGCCTCTGGAAGGGTTTCAGAGAGTTTTGACAAGATCTATAGAATAGCTCTAGCTACTGTGTGGAGAATGGACAAAGACAGTACATGTGAAGTGTTCAATAAATGGTAATAAGCACTACTATCATCATCATTATCATAATATCCATTTCCTCCTATATATTTCCACTGCTACTACCTTAATTTAGACCATTAGTGTTTAGACCCGTAGACTAGGTTCCAGAAGGGTAAGGTCATATTACCTCATTCACAATTTTAACCCCAACACTCAGAGAGTGCTGGTTCGTATTATACTACTTTCCTGCTAAATGTCCTCATCACAGAATGTTTTCTTAAGAAACATGCAACATTACCTTGCTGCCTTTCTTAACTTTATCAGAGGCTCACCATGGCCTTCTGAATAATGTCTAAACTCCAAAAGCAAGGCCCATTGGATGTGGCACCTGCCTCCCTTCCAGCCCCATCTCCCAGTCCCCACATAAATGTATTGCTGAGGCAGTACTTAGACTTTACAGTCATTTGGAGCTCTTTTGCATGCAGTTTATTCTACCTTTTAGGCAAGTTCAAGCTCCTCCTCCGAGAAGCCTCTCTGCTCTACTCAAGCAGGGTCCCTGCTCATGCCTCTGTGTCCCTTCTACACACTCGATGTATGAACTTAGACTTCTGTCTCCCTTTAAGCTCCTTGAGAGAGGAGAGCACCCTTGACTTCTTGTGTTCCCAGTATCTATCTCAATGGCTAAAACCCAGTTACTTTTCAAAAAAGTTTTGAATGAGTGAATCACACTTTGTGAGTGTAAAAGTTAAGAACGGAGACCAGTGTGTCTAACAGAGGACCCCTTTACTGAGCTAACATGTAATAAAGTAGTATATCTTTGAATGTTTCATTTTTAAGCTATGTCAAGTGGAGATACAAGGTGCAGAGGTGCCTGCTTATACAATTCAGTGGGAACAAAAAAATCAGGCAAATGAATTTAATATAAGTAATCTTAACTTCTTGTCAATCCCAATAAATAAACAGCAAAGTCTTTTCATTAGAACCTTAGTATATTAAGTATAAAATTAAGATATTGAACAAGATGATCTATGAAGTCCTTCTAAAGCTATGACTTATTCAACCACCAATTTCACTAATTGCCTCTATAGCCAAGACTACACAAGAAGTTACTGGGGCAAAAACCTGGAAATCTATCAAATCATGCTTTGACCTTGGTCATCTCACTCTCTTTGTGCCTGCCTTAACCCAGCTGGAGAGTAGGTGGACAAGGGAAGCATTTCATTGAACACCAGCTGCTGCCGCTGCTGCTAATCTGAGCTGTTCTGAATAAAACAGTTCCACTCAAACCAAGGAAGCAGCCCTTAGAAATTTTTCCTTCTGACATGCACATCATTTGAGTTCTTTGAGATCATTCACACTACAATCTATATCTCTTAATACCATTTTAAATACATAACATACTGATTCTAACAGGGACTCTAACAAAATGATTTTTAAATCTAAGGAAATGCATTGATTAAATCTTAGTATTAAAGAGGGTGCAGACATTCTGCACTTACTGTTTTTCATCAGAATCTCTCAACTGATGAAAAACATCTGGCTAGGGAAGTATCGTGAATATCATTTATAATTGACACACTGTTTTGTTTTAGCACTGCTTGAGGCTCACATACAGAGCACAAAATTCTGTTATCAAAATGATAAATGTTACTATGTGGACTCTTTGGCATTGCTTCAAACAAAATTTTACACTTAAAGCTTGACTTTTTAAAATCGTTGATTTTACTTTTATTTGGTAACATTAAATTAGCATGCTACATATGGAAAGACCAGGATTTTTAAAGATAGTAATATAGATATCATTTATCACATAAATATTTATATTGCTTCTTTTTTTAAGTTCCTGCCAAGCATAGTACTGATTACATCCATATTTCAGTACTTTACCACAAAGTTCCTGAAAGGACAGTATATTTCTGCAAGTTAAATTTGTACACTCATTAGGTACCAGTTGTTTAAATAAATCTCATAAATTCGTACAACAATCTTGGATATTATACACTTTATGGATTAGAAAATTGAGCTTAGAATAAGTGAGCAACTTGCCCATGGTCTCACAGCTAAAAACTAGTAGTGCTAGGATTTAACCCCATGGGTATGTGTCTATGCTCTTACTGTAGCATGTTGCTTTCTTGGAAAACAGAAATAAATTTCAAAAATATATTTCATTGAAATGTTTCCTCAGTAATTCAATAATCTCTTTTTTCATTGCTTCGTGGAAATCTTATAATATTCTCAAATTAATACCCCAGCAGAAAACTTCTTTTTTATACTGTTCCGTTCAAGACTGGGCATCTGGGAGTCCCAGCCATCTTCATCTGCCATCACTCCTTTCCAGCACTCTGTCCTAATTATGTGATATAGATCCAGCTACTTAATTTCTTTCAACCTTGATTTCTTCATTTGTAAAGGGAATGATATTGTGATGAGAAAAGAGACAACGTGTTGCTAAGGACTTATTTTTGTGCCTTAAGGACGACTTAATAATTAAGCTCAATAAATGATGAGTGAATGGACGAAGTCAGCTTAGTTTGCATTTCCCCCAGAAATGGGTCTTGAGACAATGATTTGAAGGCAAGTAATTTATTTGGGAAATGATCCCAAGAAACATTGGTAAGGAAGTAAGTGAGTTAGGGAAGGGAGGAAACCAAAAAGGGTGTATTATCAATCAAGTGTCTACTTTGGACAACTAGAATTTACTTCTGTTGAAGAACAGTGGGAGCCAGTGTGGAACACACACTTCACAGTTATCCTGAGAGTGTATACTGTTGTTATCCTCCTCTGGTTGACTTGCTGTGGTTGGGACACAGCAGCTCCAGCTGGTCAGAGAGCTCCCTAAGCAAGAAATGCATGTGCTGGCAATTGAAACTAGGACTGGCGTACAATACAGTAGTAAGATCCAGAGCACCAATAGCGTTTGCCACACAAATGAACAAACAAACCAAGGTTGGCGAGTTGATTACAGTTCAGATCTGGCCCTCATGATTGCAGGTTTAGAAACCTATTTCAGCCAGCCCACCAACAAAACTCACTTTAACCTGACTCAAGAGATGGAATTATAAAATCAGAATGCCAGTTTATTGATTTAAATTGAAAAGCTACCCGTCACAGGGGCTGGAATGATGGAAAGGACTGGGATGCATGTGAACAGAGCAGTCTTTCCCTGTAAGAAGACACACAGGGTCCCCACATAGCAGAAGGTTCTTAGAAAGCTTGAAGTCTAGACAAAGGGAATTGACAGAACAGGAATTGAAGGAACTGGAAGGTTGATAACTGACACATTCAACTTCCATGAAGTATCATTGACAGAGGAATGAGTGTATTTGAAGCTTTTGGGCAAATATCCCCTTGGAAGTTACAGCCAGCATTTCCTAGTCTGATTCTATGCCATGTTTTCATTGATGACTAGCCCTTTTCTTTAGAAATGTCAGGTTTCCATTATATCTTGCAGGCCTGGAAGCCATTTCTCTTTTTTTTAAAGTGACTTATATCAAACTCTGCTTTGGTCCATATATGAATAAGCCAAAAGGTTAACACTCAAAGGCAATCATATTTTCCTTTTTCTTCAATGTTTCTGTAGTGTTTCTCACTATGGGTGCCAAGTGTTAACAGTATTATATTTTATTACCTGTAATCTCCTCACATCAAGAAGTCCTTTTGTCTGAACTTCTTCAGGCCTTTCAAACATATGAAACCAATATCTAGCTCTCAGTAGCTTTTCTCCCTATTTCTGTTTTTTTTCAATTTATTTTATACATATATACTTCAGTAGAGATTAGATATCGCTATGTTACCCAGACTGGTCTTGAACTCCTGGGCTCAAGCGATCCTCTCACTTCAGCCTCCCAAAGTGCTAAGATGACAGGCATGAGCCCCCAACCCAGTCTCCCAATCTCTCTTTTATGTCAAATACTTCTCATATGAAACATGCCATAGTTGTTTGTATGTCTTCATTTCTTGGTCATTTTTTTAAACCTAAAGAAAAGTTTAGAGAATAGTATAGTTAATACCCATCTTTTCTTTATCTAGATGTCCCAGTAGTTTATATCTGGCCATATTTGTTCTATCTATCCATTTTTCTGTTATCTCTAGCTATGGACCCATTTATCATAAGTTACAGACTTTGTAATGCTTTATCCCTAAATATTTCAGCATGTTTTCGATAAGAACCAGGGCATTCCTCTATATAACCATAAACCACATATAATTTAATCTTGTTCTGGGTTATCAGGAACAACATCTTCCTTAGCAGGCCAGTTTTATGATATAGTTCTGGGAAATGTTCTCAGAAACACAACCTAGAGGCTAGGCTGTCTTTTCATCCCTTCTGATTAAACTGTGATATTACCAATTTTTTTCTTAATAAACCTTTTCTTGCTGCACAGGAAAGGGTTAACTCAGCAGTCCTGGGTTGTTCAAACCCTGCAGGTTCCAAAAAAAGGCCTGCCTTCAGGATTGGTCCTTGGCTAGCCCTTGACTACCTCTGAGACCCTGAAATATTCTTCCTGAGTGTTTTATATACCTGAGGCTGTGGGCCATACTAAATCACTTTGACCAGATAAGTTCCTCCTAACAAAGTGATTTATGGTAAATACCCATTTTTGGCTCAGGAGCTGGCAGGGAGAGGAGAGGTTTGTGGTGGCAGGAGTATAAATCACACAGGTACTGTATGCCTATGTGACTGACCACTAATACCTGTGAAAACCCTGGATACCGGGCTGTGGGTTATCTTCAGATAATGGCAAAACTTATGAAGTATTGCCAACCAGGAAGCTACTTCATATGTGTTACACATTATTGCAGAGAGAATTAAATATATATCCATGTGACTCCAGTGGAGAGGACATCTGGAAGCTTGGACCTAGTTTCTCCTGGATTTCATCCCATGCACCTTTCCCCTTTGCTGATTTTAATCTGTATCCATTTTCTGTAAAAACTGTAACCAAGAGCATAACAGCTTTTCAGAGTCCTTCTGGCAAATACTTGAGCATAAGGATCATCTAGTATCATCTGACATGCCTGCCTAGACTAGTTACTATGGATTCTGCTGTCTCCAACCAAGAAGTATTACTGATACAGAACTGATGCCAAAAGACCCTTAAAGAAATAGAAACCTGGGACTAGTGTCTGAAATGGATTTGAAAACAGTAAGTATCTAAGTAGTGCTGACAGTGGGACAGTGGTCCATGGCACACAGTGACCAAATAGTCATTTAAATGATCTTTTGTAGTCAACTAGACTAAAGTGGCTTTTGAAGGGAAGGCTTTGATGGAAGAGACTGCAGTTCAAGTCATTAAGAAGGCCATTTACTGTCTAACTCAGGAGGCGAAATCTTGCAGAAAAGAGCTAGAGTAGCAATCTGAATAGTGTGGCCTACAGGGATCTTTAACAGAGGAGAATCAGTCTTAAAGTCTCAAGGACTGAAATAGCTAAGTGGTTTACTATGTCCTTTTACCTAAGTACAGCTCTAGTTCCGAATAAACCAAAGCTTGACTTAAGCCACCTCAGTGGAGATTCACAGCCCCTTGCTAAGTCCCAGACCTCAATCAGTTCACAGATAAAGAGTCGTGTGAATGAAGGAGAAATAACCCAAGTTCACTCTGTATATTTTCCTTCTAGCCCTCCTGAAGGAGCCATGTGATCATTTAGCAGGATAACTGTTCACCAAGAGAAAGGAAATATCCAGACCTTTCAGGGATTTGGGGGCACTGTTCTGAGCTAACATGTAATAGTTCCTGGCAACCAGAGAGACACTCTGGTTCTTGAAGCCTGATGAGGGCATGTGAGTATCAGTTGACATCATTTCTCAATGGGTCCAGTAGGTCCATGAGCCATCCTGTGATTAATTCTCTGGATCCTGAATGTGAGTTGTAATAGACATACTTGTTATCTGACAAGACCCTCAGTTGTTCCACTGACCCATGGAATGAGGGGCTCTCATGCTATAAATCTATGAACCTACTCCTCTATTTGAAAAGATAAACCAAAATCAATACCATGCCTCAAGGGGAATGTTGCTGATTAGTGCCACCACCAAAAATTGGAACGATATAGGGGTATGATTTCTACTACCTCTCCCACTTAACTTGCTTGTTTGGCTTGTGCAAAAATCAGATGGATGTTGGAGAATGACAATGTGGATTATCATACGTCTAATCAGGTGGAGATTTCAATGGTAGCTGCTGTTGGTTTCTTTTGTTGAATGCTGTCAACCCACAGACTGAAGATTGGTGAACCTTAGGTAGAGTAAAAGAAAACCTCACTGAAGCACACCACAGTCAGACTGCTGAAAACCAGAGATAATGAGATGGCCCTAAACATAGTCAGAGAAATGAGACACATAACCTTTAAAGGACCAACAATAAAACTTACAGCTGACTTTTTATCAGAAATTATATGTGCCAGGAAAAAATAGAATAGCATCTCTGAAAGCTGAAAGAAAAAAAGCAGCCAACCTAAAATTTTATACTCAGAGAAAATAGTCTTCATAAATAAATGTAAAATAAAAATGTTTTAGACCAAAAAAAGTTGAAAATAGTCATGGCCAGCAGATTTTTCCTAGAAGAAATTTTAAAATAGACTCTTCAGGCTGAAAGAAAGTTATCCTGGATGAAAACATAAAACTGTAAGAAAGAGTAATAAAGAGCACTGGATTGGGTAAATATATCTAAAAAATATAAACAAATAATAACTGTTAAAAATAATTATGATGTATTGTGAAATGCTTAATATACAGAAGTAAAAATATTTGCCAGCAATAACGCAAAAACTGAGGACAATGAGTTGATTCAATGTATTGTAAAGTTCTTGCACCCTCAGGAGGTGGTAAAAACAACTACCTTAAGGTAGGCTGTAATACGTGAAGAATTTGTATTGAATCTCTAGCTAACTATTAAAATATTCAAGAATAGCTAACAGAGGAGAATTATGGAATAGCAAAAAAGTTGATTATTCAAAGGAATGCAGAAGAGAAAAATGAGATAAAAATAGACAGAGTTAACAGAAAAGAAATAGCAAGACTGCAGATATAAATCCATCTCTCTTATTCGTTACATTGTACATGTATGACTAAACATTTCAGTTAAAGACAGATTATCACACTGGATGCAAAAACAAGACTCAAGTATGTGCTACTGATAAGAAAGGCAGTTTAAATATAAGAATACAGTGAAATGGAGGCTAAAAGGATAGAAGTTATAACATGCGAACCATAGCTATAAAAAAGTTGATTATTAATATATAATATCAGGCTAACAGACTTTAAGGCAAGAAACATCACTAGACGAACACAAGAACATTTTGTAATAATAAAAGTAGCAATTAAACAGAAAAATAAAATATTCCGTATGTAATATTTCACCTATATGCACCTAATAGCTTCGAAATATATAGTTCAAAATGTAACAGAACTCGAAGAGGAAACATCTAAAATCATGTAATAGAGATTTTCGCACACGCTTCTCCGTATTAGAACAGCAGTCAAAGAATCAACTGGGATATAAAATATTTGAACAGCGTGAGTCATTAAATTAGTAAAATTGACTATGTAAAATACCACAGTTAACAGTTGCAGATCGGATTTTCTTTTTTTGCACAGGGAACAGTTACCAAAGTATACCGTATACTGGCCCCTAATTGAAGTCCTAAAAGTCCTAAAATGTTTTCAAATGATTGATAACATTTAGGCTGTGTTCTTTGACCACAGTGAATTTCAGCTGAAAATCAAGAACAGAAGGTAACTAGACAAATGTCCAATAGCTTAGCAATTAAGCAGCACACTTCTAAATAACCCATTGGTAAAAGGATAAGTTATAGCAAATCTTAGAAAATAGTTTGACTCAAATGATAATACAGTGTATCATATTAAAGCCAGTTAAATGCAGCTAAAGAAGTGCTTAGAGGAAAACTAACGGTTTTAAATAGAATGAAATTTGAAAATCAGTGATCTAAACCAGGGATCAGAACATTTTTTCCTGTAAAGCAGGAGTCCCCAACCCTTGTCTTGGCCTGTTAGAAATGGCTGCATAGCAGGAGGTGAGGGCAGGCGAGTGAGCGAAGCTTCATCTGTATTTACAGCTGCTCCCTGTCACTCACATCACTGCCTGGGTTCTGCCTCCCATCAGATCAGTGGCACCGTTAGATTCTCATAGGAGCACAAACCCTATTGTGAACTGCACGTGCAAGGGATCTAGGTTGCACACTCCTTAGGAGAATCTAATGCCTGATAATCTGTCACTGCCTCCCATCACCCCCGGATCGGACCGTCTAGATGCAGAAAAACAAGCTCAGGGCTCCAACTGATTCTACATTATGGTCAGTTGTATGATTATTTCATTTTATGTTACAATGTAATAATTACAGAAATAAAGTGCACAATAAGTGTAAAGCGCTTGAATCATCCTGAAACCATTTCCCACCCCCGGTACATGGAAAAATTGTCTTCTATGAAACCGGTCCGTGGGGTCAAAAGGTTTGGGGACTGCTGCTGTAAAGGGCCACAGAGTAAATGTTTTAGGCTTTCTCGGTTATGTGGTCTCTGTCCCAGCTACTGAAGCCTGCCATTGTAGAGTGAAGGCATACATAGATATTAACAGGTAGGTGACCCATGAGCTATGGTTTGGGTGATGCTTAATTCAGGGACTATGAAGAATGGACATGGTGTTTAGATCGGTTTTTTTTTTTTTTTTAAAGCAGTTTATTTGAGCTACCTAACAGACTTGGGTGAAAAATGAAGTCACACCATAGCATACGCAAGGAAATTATGGAAAACTTCCATCTCTCTGTGACGGTACTTCCTTCAACTTTGTGTTTACCTCCTCAGAGAAGCCTTCCCTGGCCTCTACATATCAAAATAGTATTGCCCCATGTGCCTTTGCTTCTATTTTTTCCCCTGGTACGTTTTTTCTAGTACTCACCACTACCTTAAATTATATCAGCAGTTTAAAAAAATGTTTAATAGAGACAGGGTCTCACTGTGTTGCCCAGGCTGGTCTCAAATTCCTGGGCTCAAGCAGTCCTCTTACTTCAGCCTCCTGGGTAGCTGGCACAGTCCACCTTTCCATCTCACGTACTGAACTGAAAGTTCTATGAAAACATAAACTTTATCTTTTCTGCTACTGTATATTTAGCACCCAGAACACTGCCTGGCATAAAGTAGGTGTTCATAATTATTTATTGAATATGTAAATAAATTATAGGAAAGAGGACTGTAAGTCAGAAACCCCCAAGTCCCAGAAGTGACACTAAATGATGTGCATGAAGAGCTACTCATAGTCACATTCAGTCGATCCCTGGGAAACATGTGGCAACAGAGGTGAGGCATGATAAGCAAGGCCTAGAAAATCTTGATTGCTGACATCAAACCTGTGCTGTCCTTTACCTAAGAAAAGGAGGACTCAGTCCTGCTCATCAGAAATGGCATTACAGAAAGAAAAAAAGAAAAGTAGGACCCACATTGCTTTCCCAGTCAATAAGACATTCACGGAGAATTGTGGATAAGGCACAAACACAGCTTCTCTAGCTCCCTTGTTGGAATAAACAGGTAAGATCGCTGGTGAGGAAGGGCCTGTGTGGAGTAATGGATGAGCTTGACTTAATCCCCTCTTTTCCCTAGAGGAAACATTCATGAAAATAATTTCCCTACGTTTCTTTATACTTTTGCCATCTAAGTTTGAATTCCTAAGCACTATAGTTCAGTTTTCCTTGTTTTCTATTGTGAACTGCACGTGCAAGGGATCCTTTTACGTTATGTAAAAGGAGTCATATGGCATGTATTCTATTGTGTCCACCTTCTTTCATTCAAAATTATGTTTTTGAGATGTGTCCGTGTTGTAGCATGGAGCTACAGTGAGTTTATTTTCACTGCTATATAATGCTAATATACTTTACTGTATGAATTCATTCTACTGCTGATAGGCATTTCAGTTTTCTCCTATTTTTGGATATAATGAATAATGCTGCTAGAAAAATTCTTGAAATGAATGTAAGCTGCTGCTTTCTGAAGCATGAACAAAGGACTCTTCCGCCACAGAAACAGTTTCCTAGGTACTCTAAGCTTCTTTATTACAGTTCAGTTTTATAACCTTTGATAGTTGTTTGGCTATATTCTTTCACTAGACAGTATGATTCATCAACGCAAAATAATCCACACTTTCTATCTTAATCCATTTTGTGTTGCTATAAATACCTGAGGCTGGGTAATTTATAGAGAAAAGAGGTTTATTTAACTCATGATTCTTCAGGCTGTATAGGAACCAAGGTACTGACATCTGCTCAGCTTCTGGTGAGGGCTTTTGTGCTGTGTGAAACATGACAAAGAAGGTCAAAGGGGAAGTGGGCATGTGTGAAGAGGGACCTTCTTTATTTTTCTGTCAATATATGTTTGCTAAGAGGGCATGTGATGAGGACTAGTGGGATTTAAGATTTTTTTTAAATTTAATATCAATGAAGTCAATTGGCCCCTTGCAAGAAGGGCACTAGACTCATCCCTGTTTATTTCTATTAATGGGGCCTAGGCATCGCACAAACCAATGATATCAATAATACATGAAAGTCTTGTTTAAGTCATACAGTTTAAGTCTAGTCCTACTTTAGGAGCTCTCCAACTCTCTTAATAAGGCTGCTAAAGAGCAAAAATGACAGTAAGGACTAACGACAACTTTGAATTGTTAATATCTATATGACGCTCCGAGATAGTTTGTTAACATTCAGTTTTCCTGGCTTCACTTAGAGAGTCTGGATTAATAGGCCTGAAGTAGAGACCAGGAAATTGCATTTTTAACAGGCACCCAAAGGAGACTTCAATGCAGATGTTGTGGCAGAGCGATCAATAAACAATGGCAGGAAGGAGAAGCAAGGGTTACAACTACAGTAGTGAAAAGAAAGACAAACATCTGGAGAAACATTGCAAGAAAACCAATTGTGCTTCTTGCTGGGGACGGGGATGCAGCTCTGACCGTGGGCAGTGATTGTAGTTTACAGCCTTCCGGGCCCTCCTCTCTGGGCATGTTCACCTCCCACTCTAGGGTTCAGGCAAGCTGCGGCTCTTACCTTCCGCATAGCCCGGCAGATTCTCCAAAGCTTCAAAGGTTCATGCACTTACACAGCAATAAATCATTTGAGGGGGCTGTTTCAAAACTGAAAGTAACATGCTGGATTTTAGATTCTGTCCAAAGCAAAAATGTTAAGAGGACAGAGAAGTTAAATTAGGCCAATGAATATACCAGGTGAGATAAGGTGCAAAATTAGTAATATTAAGCAAGAACAATAAAAATACTAAAAAGAACTAAGCAGAATATTAGGTATCAAAAATAATACTTAAAGAATACTGTCATTGCATGAGTAGCAGACAGGATGTGTCAGAGGATTGAATTAACAAGTTAGAAGACAAATTGAAAAAAATCTCTGCGAAGGAAAAAACAGAAAAATATTGTATACAAAACCAAAAAGATATGGAGTGGAATAGAGGTGGTAGTACTCAGATAATAATTTTCTCAGAAAGGAAATATAAATGGAGATAAAGAAGTATTTGAAGAAACAAGGGATAAAAGTTTTCCCAGATTAAAGATGAAAGACTTCTGTTTCAACAAACTCATAATGTTCAAGAGGAGAAAGAAGGAAAAACACAACCAGACACTTTATAGTAAGACTTAATGTCAAAGGCAAAGAGAAATTTGAAGGCTTCAGAGACAAAACCAATCACAAGCCCAAGAATCACATTGTTATCAGATCTCTTTCTGTATCAGCTTGATGCAGAAGACAACAAAGTAGGATTTTCAACACACTGGTAACTTAGAATCTAGAATTTTATATCCAGACAAATTGTCATTCAAATTCAGAGATATGATAAGATATTCTCAGGCATAGAAGGCCTCAGGAGGTTTGTCACACAGAGATCTGACTTGGGATCATTAAGGGCTGAAATATTTATGTAAGTGGAGAGAAAAAAATCCAGGAGGCGCTGCAGGACATAGATGAAGGAATTGGGTTTTCATTCTTTGGTAAAATTTATTGTTTTCTCTAAAACATAAGATTAAAGAAAAAGAGAAAAATGTATTTATAATAACTCTGAATTTTAAACCAACATAAAGAATGAGGAATCAGAGTTATTTGAAAGTGTATTAAGATTCTTTCTAATTTGGGAGTGAGATGTAGATGTCAATATCCCCACTGCCAAAAAAAAAAAAAAAAAAAGCAAGACCAATTAAATGATGGAAAAAGTAGAAGAGAACTAAAATAATAAACTAAGATTGTGAAAGTGGGTTTTGAGATGTTTTTGAGATTCCCCAGAAGCACACTGTAAGATGAAAATATTTGTATAAATGTTTCACTAAAGAAATGGTTCCAGGGGAAACTGGCAATGGAGTGGGCAAAACAGAACATGGGCAGGAATGAAGCAAAGCAAGGCACAACCTCCTGAACGTGCGGTGGTGGCTCCCGGATGACCTGGAAGAGCAACTCTGGAGTTGATATTAAGTCTTACTATAAAGTGTCTGGTTGTGTTTTTCCTTCTCTCTCCTCTCAGTCAGTGTATGGCTTTCATGTTCTCACCCCCATCATTCACTGATGATGAGAGTCTGGTGGACAAAGTGGATACTAGGGGACCGAGACAGTCATTTTAAACAGTGGCAAGTATTCCTGTTGTAAATAAAAAACACACTGACAGTGGGAGCTGAGCAAAAATAGCTGAAAAGGATCCACGAGAATCTGGGCAGATCTATTATTCACTATCCAGGTCCAGATACATCAGTACTGTCAATATATGTAAATGAAAGAAACCTACAGTCAAAAAAATATGAACATGCAAAAGTTGAAACTCTAAGGATGGAAAAAAATATGTCAAACACCAATCTGTTCTCATTATGTAGTGATCCCTTCCAACCCTGTTAGTGCTTATGGTCTTAAGTCCTATTCTTTTTCATATTACAGATAGAAAAGGTTATTTAACATACCAAGTTGGTATCTCTGTTTTAAACAGAGACTAGCAAGATAGTTTCTAAATATTTTAAACCTGGTGATTCAATAATACAGAATAACAAGTTAACCGGGCGCGGTGGCTCATGCCTGTAATCCCAGCAAAACTCCATCTCTTAAAAAAATGAGGGGAGGAGGAAGCCATATAATCATCTTAATCTATACCAGAAAAAGTGTTTTATTAAATTCAGCATTCATATATATATAAATATATATATGTACATACATATATATATGTATACATACATATATATACACGTATATATACATATGTGTATATGTACATACATATACATATGTATATATACATATATATGTTTAAAACTAGCAAATTTCTTGTAGAATGTGTTTAACAATTTAAAAGGCAATATTCTGCATAGAGATATTAAAAACATATCTTTATAATCACAAAAGAAATAAGGATATTCATTATAACCACTTCTAGTCAACATTGCATGGGCAGCCTTACTGGTGCAACAAGACAAGAAAAAGTAATTACAAGTACAGGACTGAGAGGAGGAAGTAAATGGTCATTACAATCACGCACCACATAATCACATAATGACTTTTTGGTCAATGGTAGGCTGCGTATAGAACTGTAGTCCCAGGATTATAATGAAGCTGAAAAATCTCTATTGTCTAATCATGTCACAGCTATTGTAAAGTTGTAGCACAACATATTTCTTGTGTTTGTGGTGATGCTGGTGTAAACCTACTGTGTTGCCAATCTTTTAAAAATATAGCATATCCTTGATCATAAATGACCATGTTATTGGGTTATGTACTTTCTATACTATACTTTTAGTTATTACTTTAGAGAATACTCTATTTATAAAAACATGTTAACTGTAAAGCAGCGTCAGGTAGGTCCTGTAGGAGGTATTCAGAGGAAGGCATTGTTATCTTAGGAGATGACAGCTCCAAGCATGTTATTGCCCCTGAAAACCTTCCAGTGGGACAAGATGCAGAGGCAGAAGACGGTGATATGGATGACCCTGACCCTGTGTGGGCCTAGGTTAATGTGTGTGTTTATGTCTTAGTTTATAACAAAGAAGTTTAAAAAGTAAAAAATAAAATTTTAAAGATAGAGTAAAGCTTGTATAAGGCAGTAAATAAGTAAAATATTTTTGTATAGCTGTATGATATGTTTGTGTTTTAAGCTAAGCATTACCAGAAAAGAGTAAAATGAGTTTAATAATTTTAAAGTTTATAAAGTAAAAAAAGTTACAGTAAGCTAAGGTATATTGTTTTATTTATTTATTTATTATGCTTTAAGTTCTGGGGTACATGTACAGATTGTGCAGGTTTGTTACCACGGTGGTGGTTTGCTGCACCTATTGCCTTGTCATCCACATTAGGTATTTCTCCTAATGCTATCCCTCCCCAATCCCCCCACCCCCTGGTGTATTGTTGAAGAAAGAAAAATATCTTAAAAATAAATTTAGTGTAGCCAAAGTATACAGTATTTATGAAGTTTACAATAGGATATAGTAACGTCCTACACCTTCACATTCACCCACCACTCAGTCACCACTCGCTCACCAAAGAGCAACTTGCAGTCCTGCAAGCTCCATTTATGGTAAGTGCTCTATACAGGTGTACCATTTTAAAAATCTTTTATACTGTACTTTTTACTGTACCTTTTCTATGTTCAGATGTATTTAGATACACAATTACTATTATGTTACAGTTGCTTACAGTATTCAGTACAGTTACCTGCTGTGCATATTTGTAGCGGCAGTAGGCTACAGTATACAGCTTAGGTGTGTAGCAGGCTCTACCACCTAGGTTTGTGTAAGTACACTCTATGATGTTCACACAACAAAATCACCTAACAGTGCATTTCTCAGAAAGCATCCCCACTGTTACGTGGTGCATGACTGATATTTGCAAGTGGTGTGGTCATTTACATAATCAGCCTAAAATAACCTACAGACATTATCTGAAATATTAAGATTAATATATAAATGTTAGTTGCATTTCTATATGCCAGCAGCAAACAACTAGAAAATGTAAAGAGAAAATACTCTTTATAGTAGTATCAGAGAACTTTAAGTATTTAGTAGTAAATATTTGTATAAGTCACTGAAATTTTCAGGTTGTTTTTTTCTTTTTTTTTTTTTGTCTTTTTGAGACAAAGTTTTGCTTTTGTTGCCCTGGCTGGAGTGCAATGGCATGATCTTGGCTCACCACAACCTCTGCCTCCTGGGTTCAAGCAATTCTCCTGCCACAGCTTCCTGAGTAGCTGGGATTACAGGCATGCACCACCACGCCCAGCTAATTTTTTATATTTTTAGTAGAGACGGGGTTTCTCCATGTTGGTTAGCCTGTTCTCAAACTCCTGGCCTCAGGTGATCCACCCGCCTCGGCCTCCCAAAGTGCTGGGATTACAGGCGTGAGCCACCATGCCCGGCCTGAGGTTGCTTGTTATATAGCAAACCTCATTAGCTCTTTAAGGAAAATGTTAAAGCTCTATTATGAGATATTAAAGAAGGCTTAAGTAAATAGGGAGCTCATTTGGTCTTGAATAGGAATTTTAATAGAATAATATCTCAGTTATTTCCAAATTGATCTATAAATTAAAAAGAATTCCAATTAAAACCTCAACAGCGTTTTTCATAGCATGAGATAATCCTAGATGGAAAAGTTAAGGGCTGAAATAGTTAAAACATTTCTTAAGAGAAAGACACTTCCCTTGCAAATTATCGGGATTTACTCTGAATCTAGAGTAATAAAGACGGTAGTGTTATTAGTTCACCGATCAATGGAAATACACAGGGAGCCCAGAAATAGATTTCCACATGTTTGGCCTTGGGGATAAGAAAATGGTGGCATAGTATAAGTAGAGAAAGGAGCTGAAAGAGGGAACTGAAAACAATGCTTCTCCAAGTGGAAGACGTTGAAAGTGTATCCCTACCTCACCTTATTACAAAACAAATTTCATTTAAATTAAAGACTTTCAAAAACAAAACTTTGAAACCCATATGAAAAATATAGATCAGTATCTTATACTTTGGAGAAGTAAAGATTTCTTAAACAAGACACAGAATTGTGGACTATAAAGTGAAATGTTGATAACGTAGGCTAAAGTAAAATAAATAACTTTATTCATCAAAATACCCTTAAAGGACCTGAAAGTTAAGAAATAAACAGGGAGACATATGCCATGTACATAATCCACAAGTAATTGGTATTAAATAGCTCCTACATATCAATGAGGACAACACAACTCAAGGGGAAACATAGGCAACATGAAAATATTGTTAACAAGAGAAGCACATGGGAGCAACAAATATGTGAATTAAATATGTGAGTATTATTAGTGAGAAAAATGAAAAACAAGGTCTCACCGACATACCATTTTACCCAAGAAGGGGACCAGAAATACTGAACAATTAACACTCTCCAGGAACATCCCTCAACCTGTGACTTCTTGGAGTTAGTGCAAAAATAACTCCACTGTCCCTACTCTTTGGATAGAATAATTCTGACACAAGTGTTTGCACCATTTCTCAGTGCTTTCTATGGGCTCCTGAGCCCTCATCCATCCACTGGGAGAGCTGGAATAATTATATACCTTTTATTGGCTGTAGTTCCTGTCCTGTACCCCCTTTCCACTACTCTATTGGTGTTATTACTTCCCAAATGGGCTACTTTCATTTAAATCCTTGCCTCAGATTTCCTCAGAAAGCCCAAATAAAGACAGTGTATTTTTTTGATAAGAATGTGTAGCGATGTGATGAAAATATAATAAATGGAATAGTTGGGAATGACAGTGAATTCAGGTTGCTGGTTACCTTCTATGGGGTGCTGGGTGGCAGATCTGAATGAGAAAGGTTCAGATAGATGTATGTATGATCTTTGTAAAGGTTGTGGCTTTTATTCAGGTGATGAGTTTGTAGATAAGCATTATTTAAAATAACCAACTAACTAAAAAACCAATATAATATATGTAAATTTTGTCATTAACTCAGCTCTGTGCCCTCAGGTCCTTCAGAATAGGAGACAAGAGAATGAGGGGGTGGGGAGAGAGAGAATAACAAAGGAAGGAAAGGAGGACAAAAAGGGAGGGAGGAAAGAAGGAAGAAATTATGAGGCCACGTTGGGATATTAGTGAGCTCTAGAAAGAATATTGCTGAGAAAAATGTGGATTGACTCTAAGCAGTAAGTAGAACAAGGAAAAGGTTAGAAATCATTAGACGTCTTTTCTCAATTGGAAAAAAGAGAAGGCAACGATAAATTCCAGGAACATAAAAACTGTAGAAGATCATACTGCAAATATGAATTTATCTAAAATGGAGCATACCTGGGGCAACTGATAGAATGCGAGACATTTGGATCGATTTTCCTGAGGTTAGACTAGTTATCTGTTTTGAGAGGCACAAGATTTATGACATTGCAGCTTCACAGATTGAAATGTAATTATAGCACATGCTTAGTTCTACAATGAAACATATTTGCTTAATAATTCCCCAGTCGGTTTCACTGTCTTTCTTATCATCAGAACTCCAACATTGATTATGCTGTGCCAAATTAAAAAAAAAATTCCCAGCTTCCCTTGCAACTAGGGGTAGCCACATGACATGATTTCAACCAATAAGACATAAGTGGAAGTTGCTGGGTGGCATTTAGTCTTTTACCTTCTTGAGTTACTATTCCATCTTCTCTTTTCCTGTCCTTCAGTAACAGACTCTTCAAGATTGGACACTAGCCAAAGCCTATGGCCCTCTGCCAAATACCTGTTCCTTAATCTTGTCATTTTCTGCCACTTTTCTAAGAATGCTTTCCCAAAGCTTGCTAGTAACATCTTAATAGGCAAGCCCTAATTATACTCTCTCAGTCCTGATCGTCTTAGAACTTAGTCCGTTCTGTAATACTCTTAAAAGCTTCTCCTTTTTCAGTCAGCGTCTCATCTCCTCAAGTACTTTGATTCTGTGCTGATCTTGTGTTAACCGCAGAGATCCTCCTTGGTCCCTAGTGTCTTTTGTCACTCTGAAATTTAGACATTCACTGTGGTTTGCTATTAGATTTCTTTCTTCTTTTCCCAGTTGTCTCTGCCATGGGGATTGCATTTTTTTCGAGGCTGTGGCAATTACGTTGATGAAGATCATTTCCCAACCTGTATCTTTCCTCTAGTCTCTCCCCGATGTGGCAGGCCTGTATTTCCAGATGTGTGCTCACTAGAGCCACTACCTCTATTCAAAATGTCTTAACTCAGACGTGTTATTTTTGAAAGTCCCTAATCAGGTTTTCCTTGTGACGGAGATGTTTTGGTCAACCAATTGTTTTAAAGTATCAGCAGCAGGGGTTTATCATGTATGTGCCAGGGACTGTGCCAAGAGCTTTACATTTTTGATTCTCACAGCAGCTCTGTCAGGTGCATGGCATTATTAGCCCCATTTTACAGATGCAGAAACTGATACCTAAAGAAATGAGGCCAAATTTTTCCAAGGTCACACAATTTATACTAGCTGAGACTAGTCCCCTGATGCCTAAGTCCAATGGTCTCCCTTTCCATAGTAACATTCTGACGTCCTCGTAGTTTAAAAATCCTGATTCTACATTGAATCAATTACCAGACTCTGTCAGTTCTCTCTCCCAGACTTCCCATTTCCCCTTCTTATTGCCTAACTAAAGAAAACCCACCGTCGGCTTGTTGTGTACAGGGCTACCGTCTCTTGTGTCCCAAGCCTCTGTGCACCCTCTGCAAGTACAGCTCCTCTCCCGCCAAGTCATGTGGACAGAAGAAAATCCAAGCTTCCATGAGATGGCGCCAGCCTACTCTTCACTATTCGTTTTGGCTCTTTTCAACCTGTCTTGGGCTGTAGCCAAATGACCACTTGCTCAGGAGGGATGATTCTCCACTGACCCACCTGAGGATTTGTGCTTGTCCTTAGACTGTAACAACCTACCTGGCCTCCTAGGTACCTCGCCAAAGTTCTCTCTGGCTCAGAACCCAGACCTCTCCAACTCTGGGCATGTCTTGATGGGACCTTGTTGCAGCTTTCTTTTGTCTTTGTGCCCCAGGTTCAGTACTTGGATTCTTGCCATGTGCTGGTGATGAACTCCCCTCTTCTAACCCACTTCAGGAACTGGGGCACATCTACTCTTGGCAGTTATCTCAGAGCCTGAACTTCTCTGCCAGTACCACAGATTAGCAGCTGAGATGCTACCTTGTGCACCTGCCTGCTTCAAGCTTCGCCATGACCCTGTTTGCCTGCCTTTGAGGACTGATATTGACCTCCACATGTGGACAACTGCTAGGACCAGACTGTGGCCTCTGCTTCATGTATGACCCTCCAGACCTGGAACCTTGTCCTCAATCATCCAAAGCCAGGCCACTTTATAGCCTCTGTCCCAGGAGCTCCCAAAGAGTGGTCTGCAGGGTGTTACTAGGCACTGGGTGTGGGATGGTTAAATAAGTGTAGGCGACATTTACTTATATATAGGTAGTTTTCTTTAGATGAGACTTTCTAGAGCTTTAAACATGTTCTCATGCATTACAGCTCTCCAGATTCAGAACTATAGTTAAGTGCTGTTCTCATGCTTATTTCAGAATGAGACCATGCTTTTCACTGAATAGCTCAAGGTACCCTGGAAAACTGGCCACAAGTAGAGTGGGCATATACAATTTCCAGTCCGTTTCCTCTCTGGCAGGGCCTAGCCCATTAAGCACCATGTACTTGTGATAAGGAACTGTGGTGGGCGCCACAGATAAGCACATATGCTTGTTCCCCAAAGAACTCACAGTCCAGTGGTAGAGAAATATGTTCATAGGTAAGTGGTAGTACTTGACTGAGAGTGGATAAAGGTCATGTTGGGACAGTAAGGAGTAAATAGTTCTGCAGGAGTATTTGGTGAGTTTTCACTAGAAAGGAATAATATGTAATTTGGATCTTGAAGGATGATCCAGAAATTCTGCTGTAGGCAAAGCATATGCAAAAGTCTAGAGTCACACAGTGCTGGGTGTTGTCTGGGGAGTGCTGGGGTTCTGCGGGTCAGAGGTGCAGGATGTGTGAAGGCAAAGTGTGGGCATGAGGCTGGAGTGTAGGCTACAGCCAATAGGAAAAGGCCTTAAAAATAAAGAAGTTAGACTTTGGAGTGGCCAGAAGGAGTTGTGAGAAAGTTTTTAGCATAGTGGCTATGGTGGTGGTGTGGCATGTGGAGCGGACTCTGCTGGCCCAAGTTCTTCTTTTGCTGCAGACGCAGGCTCAGCCCAGGAAGGCTGACCGAGGCACACTTCCCTTAGCTCGTCATTCATCTGTTATCCTGGACCACATTTCCTCCCATAGGTGATGCTTTCTCACGGTGGAGGATGGTATTGGCCTTTTTTCCCTTCCTTGATGCCTTACACAGTGACTCATGTGAAGTACCTGCAGAACAATACTGCCTTTTAGAATAAATAAGCGAAGTGTTAAGTAAGTCTGTACAGACTACAAGTGCCACAGTTTTGAGGAGAAGGAGCTCTCTGGGAGCCTGAGTAGAGATGGTAGCGAAAGGAGGGACTTGGGAGAAGATCTGACTTGCCCTTGAAGTCTAGTTGCAATTGGGATATGGATGAAGAAAGGACAAGTCATCCTAAGTAAAGCATGTATCCCCTGCAAGTGCCAGAACAGGGTCAGGATTTAGAGGACAGAGAAGCCCAAGGAGCTGGGCAGGTGATCCAAGGGTGCTGTCAACATGCCAAAGACAGAGACTCATGGTCCAGGGAGCACGACTGGGCCCTGTCTTGCTGGTGGCGTCAAATGGCAGCTCTCCAAACACTTGAAGGGCTAGAAGTGGGCCTAGCATGGGAAAAAAGGTGAAGCCAAAATGAATGAGAGGGCTGGAGAAGGATTTGGCTATGCAGATGGAAGCAAAAAGCAGAGCCTCGGTATTGAAAGCAGGGAAGAACTCAGCAGAGGACAGGGCAGGAATGAAAGATGAGACTTGGATGAGCAGCAAGGCTGACTTAGGGCAAACTGCTGAGTGGTCACTGAGGACTCTTTTTCTCAGAGACACACTTGTCCCCAGAGCTGAATGGAGAGTTTCATGCAAGTATGGTTAAAGGAAGGATGGGGGCTATGCAGTCCATATCAGATACTGAGGACAAAGTGACATGGTGGCTGATCGGCAGTGAGGAGGCTGGGCTGATGGAACAGGGGTGTCTGCTGCAAAACAGGAAGATATAAGGTTCAGTCATTGGGTCAGATTGGGGTGGGCCTTGTCTAAGTGGAGGAATGTATAGTTAAGGGGCCCTGACTTTCGACAGAGCAGGGATGTGAGGAAAGCAGAGGCACTCACTGCAGGTTCAAAGGAGAGCCTGGAGTCAGAGCCACTCAGGGAGTGTTACCGGAGCAAAGCGATGCGGTTCTGAATCAGGGAAGGAGCTATGCAGTTGAAGAGAAGAAATGCAGGGAGCACTTTGACAGAACTACCAGTGTGGGTGACTGACGGGACGGCTGGACAAAAAGGACTGAGTCAGAGATCATGTCAAAGTTTTGAGAGCATGAGGCTGCATCTTGGCAGGCCCTGACCGGCCAGCACACAGATCATGTCCTCCGGCTCTGGGTTTGCGCAGCCTCGTGGAGGTGGTATCCAGTGAGCTTGTGTGACTATGAACTGTGAATTATTATTTTCAGACTGCCTGAGGGAGGTGGGAGCATCTGTGTTAAGGTCATGAGCTCAGGCAGGAGAGGAGTGTTGTGCAGGTGGCCCCTGGCGTGTGTGGCCATTGGGAGGCGAGTTGGGAGGAAGAAAATGATTGGGGCATTAGTGCTGGAAGGCTAATACAGCCTAAATGTTGTATCCAGTCCTAAATACCCCAATAGGGGGAAAAAAGGAAATCAAGCATGTCATTTTTATAATGTAAAATTTGAGGGTAGTGCCAATGGAAAAGGCCTTGAGGACACCTATAAAGCTCAAAGGATTGTCCAAGTTAGTTTTTTTGTGCCAAAATCCTATTGTATCAAATATGACTTGGAAAATTTTAGATTGACAGCTAAGTCTCAGGGATGTTTTGTATTGTGTTCAGTTTCACTTGAATTGGATTTGACCACTGTGTAGAATCAAATCTGAATCCCCAGCATATATTTTAGGGAGTAGTAACTGAGGTCAATGCATTTGGCATGTTACCGAAAGCAGTGCCCAGGGAATAAACCCTGACATGAACCAGTTAGCTTAGCTTGCTAAGAACATGACACACTTCCTTGATCTTCTGCCAAGGAACAATGCCAACCACTGACACAGAGACCAGGAGAGAATGCGGTGTCTAATGTCCCTTCATTAGACCCAGTGTAGAGCAGACAGGACCAGCCTGCAGGAAGGGTGTGTCTGTGACCACATTCTCTGCACTGTTACTTCTGGCCTGGCCATGGTGTCTTTTATTGGTGGATTATACTTTTTCCTTTTTGGGGAAGAGACAACAGCAAACAGGGCCCCTGAAGAATTTTAAAATAAGAGGTCAAGAGGTTAGAGATGTATTAAGAACACCATACTAAAATCTGTAATGGAGCTGCGAGAAACAGAAAATCATTCTTCAGTTCTCCGTTGACTGAATGATAGAATGTCCCATGACTTGCAAAGGTCAGGGTCAGCACAGAGTATATATTTTGTCTAAATCAACGACTATGTCAAATAATGCTTGCAACTGGTAGATCCAGAGAAGAGAACCAGCCGAGGCTGTAAGGTTGCTCTGGAATGCATCATTGCCCCAAGAGGAACGTTCTAGTGACAGGCTTGGCAGAGTCACCCTTGCCTGAGAACTTCACCATAAAAAGTCACACCTGTCAATGCCAGCCTCTGTAGAACAGAGCCATTGGGGTTCTCTTTCACTAGAATCCATTTGAAAGTCATCTTGGTCTTTGTTCTTGAGTCAGCAGAAGAGTCTATTAGAGCATGTTTGAAGAACGTATTGATTTAATTAAAGAATTTATTTTTTCAGAAACTTGAAGAGAACGGCTAAGATTAATGTCTACTTGAGTATACAAAAACTTCACCAACACACACCTTCTTATATTTCTGAAAAGAACTGTGCAAGACATGACTTGAACAGGTGATAGTGGGCAGAACGGGAAGTAGGAAAGGCGTGCTTCCAGAAAATAAAAAAGCCTTCGGAATAAACTTCTTGTCTTCAGTGGGGACTATCGGGAAAATCTGAGATTGGAAAGGGTATATTTACATGGGGATGTGCTTGGATTGCCATGTGGTGATGTGTAGTTATCACACCATTATATGCTTGTTTCTAGGAAAATAGATTTGTGAATCCTAAGTGCAAAAAATGCCATAAAACTTAAGGCAGTCATCCAACTTAGGGATGAACTCTGCATGTCTCAAATAATTATAGTTTATACATTATAGTCATATCATTTAAAATAAAAATAAATATTTTAAATGGTTACATTAGACATTTTTATTAAAATTTTGTTTTCGGATTATAAAAGTAATACATGCCACAGTTCTTCAAGATCTATTCCACCAATCTGGAGAAAATACTGTGTGTGCATATTCACACATTCAACAAGTATTGGTCTTCTTCTATGTACTAGACACTCTTTTAGATGGTGGGAACACAAAATTTAAAAGACACCATTCTCATCTTTCAGGAGCAGGCAGTCTACAGAAAAATGTCCTCAAATATAATAAAAATCCTGCATGCTGTGAAGGTAGCTTGTGCACAGGAAGAGCAAAGAGGAGACAGAAGTCAAGGGAGCAAGAAGGTGAAGGAAGGCTTCTTGGGGCAGCGAGAATTGGATACCGATTCCAAAGCACGAGTGGGTGTTGGGGGTGGGATCAGGAGAAGTGGTGGTGGGTGGGCAGGGAGATTCCAAGCAGAGGGAACAGCATATGAAAAGGCATGGAGATATGAGAGGGTGTTGGCTGGAGGTGGGATACTAGCAAGTGATGAAACTGGAGAAGTTAATCAGGAAGCCAGCTTGTGAAGGATCTGTGTGCTCAAGAGTGAATCTGATTTCAAATGCAAACAAGAATTTCAGATGTATGACTTAGCCAGTTTAGATATCCTTCAAGGTAGAGAGCATGGGTTTATTCTAAGATTGGCTCCTCATTCCATTGACTAACCCTGGCATTTGTCGTAGCCTAGGAGCCTAGGTCACCTCTGTTATACAAGCCATACCCATCCTCATTTGAGGTAGTATCATTGTCACGAAAAGAAACTTTCGCACAGAAAACAAGCCAGATAAGCACAGTGCTTCCTTTGCTGAGCATCCAAGGAACCCACACCTGGCCTGCCTGGAGAGGAGCAGGCGATGATCTCGAGAGGTCTCATGTATGTGATGGGAGAAGTCTGCTCAGAGGGTTAAAAAAAAGATGATAACTAACTAGTGCTGGGACAGAGATTTTCATGGATACTCCCCAAATACTAAGGTTTAACTACTCTTTGAACTGTCTCATAGATCTCAGGCCAATTTTTTGGCTGAATAATAGTAGCTGATATGGTTTGGCCGTATCCCCACCCAAATCTCAACTTGAATGGTAACTTCCAACATCCCACATGTTGTGGAAGGGACCTGGTGGGAGATAATTGAGTCATGGGGGTGGTTTCCCCCATACGGCTCTCATGGTAGTGAATAAGTCTCATGACAGTTAACGGTTTCATAAGGGGAAACCCCTTTCACTTGGTTCTTATTTTTCTCTCTTGGCTGCTGCCATGTAAGACATGCCTTTCACCTTCCGCCGTGATTGTGAGGCCTCCCCAGCCACGTGGAACTACGAGTCCATTAAACCTCTTTTTCTTTATAAATTACCCAGTCTCAGGTGTGTCTTTATCAGCAGTATGAAAATGGGCTAATACAGTAGCTAATATCTACTGAGCATGTTCTCTGTGCCGGGGGCTTGCTGAGTTTTCATGAGATACAATGCCAGAGCGACCACTTTCCCAATCCTAGCCCTGCAGTAAAGATGGCATTAGCTGCTCCATGCAAGTATGAGCACATTTTACCTTCTTAACTTGAGAAAAGATTTTAAAGTGATAAAATTTGTAAAGTGACCAGCATGAAAATGCTCAAGGTGAAATGGCCAAGGACATAGTGTGAGTCTAATTATGTCCACATATGAAAGGAACACGAAAGCATAAACTGTTTATCTCTGGGTAGGGGAAGCCAAGTAATGTGTATTTCCTTCTTCAGATCTTTCTTCTAGAATAAACACAAACTATTTTTATAAGAAAATATTTTTATATATAAAAGTATGATTTTTTTCTGGGTGAATTGGAGCCCAGAAGTTGTGAAGAAAAATAATCCGCATGTTTCTCTAATATGCTCTCAAGCCATTGAACCCCAAGTGTGTGTTTGCATCTGTTGCAACGCATAAAACTTTTTATTCTGTCATGAGGGGATAGTTCTTGTCGAGTCAAGGAGGAAGAGGCTGGATTTGAGTTTCCTCAGTTAGAAGGAGGTGGGAAATGGACAGAGCTACTTTTTATGGAAGGCTTGGTAGAGAAGAGAGGTCAGAAGTTGACAGAACTATCAAAGAAAGACTAGATGACTCTATCATGTGCAGAATTGTTTGGGGGCCATGAGACTGAAGGTGACATTGAGCAGGAGCAGCCCACTGTTCTCACCTCTGACAGCACCAAGCACTCAGGAGGATGCTGAGACTGCAGGCTGGGCATGGCTGGTGTTGTCGCAGGGATGCAGTGAGAGGAGAGTAGCCTCTTTTGGGCAGGTAGGTGTGTGATCGCTTTGTCTAGATGGTGGAAGCTGAAGCTGAAGACCCAGATAAGGGATGGCTTGATTTCAAACCAAGAATGGTGGCCTCATTTTGTGATCACAGGCTGATGGAGGCTCGGTGTGAGGTTATGTTGCTAGGAAACAGAAGGAAGATGCATCTATAAGCAAGTAAGAACTTCTGCAACCATTGGAATGCAGCCCGAAGCTTGGCACTGTTTTTGGTTGGTTTTATGGTTCTGATAAGCACCAGAGTATACAAAGCAGCTGGAGACTGTTGGGGTCCCTGGGGAGGAAGGTGGCAGGTGTATTGACTGACATGCACCTGCTGGGCCCGTGGGACTTATGGCCATGAGCACTAAAGAGCGACACCTCCCTGTGAAAGACACGACCACAGTCATCTGCTGCAGCTCATGCAAAAAGTGAAATGAAAACTGATTGACTTAAACATTGGATCTACGAATAAAAACTTCCCAGTGTGACCGGTGAAACCCGACTTGAATGCGGACCCAGCCAAAAGTTAATGTGATACCCATGGATTTGATGAGCACTGTGAGGGGTCCTGCATCCTCCTCACATGGCCACAGACCATGAGGCTTCTCTTCCCCTTCCTTCAGGACACATGCTAATGTCAATGTCAAAATCAGCACAAGGACCTCCTGCTGACAAAGATCATATTTACTGAGAGAGCACTATCTTCAGACGTGCCTGAAATTTAATAAAACGAATTTAATAAAATTAATTTCAGACAAATTTGAATATTCTAAATTTGCCATTACACTATTTCTGGACTGAGGAGAGGAATAAAGGGAGTACATTTTTTAAAAATCCATGTATCCCATTTCAGTGTTTATTGCTATGATATGTAGATGAAATATAGCTGCTGTTAAACAAAAGTGATTGACTATTCAATCAATGAAAGTAGATTTCTCTTGGACCTGACACCACCCTGTCACTCCCTCAGAGGCTGTTGCCCCCATACTGGAGTGTGAGGACAGCCTTGGTGCTATAAGAGGCCTGTCATGGAGCCTCTGGAAGAATCTGTAGTGTTCACCCAGGGTGTTCTCTTGGATCGCTCCAGGGATAAAGAATGCTGTTGATGGAGGGCTGTGTGAGTGGTAGCATCTGATGCCCCCTTAAACTGTTATAACACAGAGCCGGCCACTTACGAGCCCTGAGAAGTCCTTGGATCAAGCAGTGTTTGTTAAGTCCAATACGAGGAACTTGGTGAACGTTTCATAGGTGTGCTTGAAAAAAAAAGAATATTCTGCCATTATTGATTGGAATGTTCTTAGCTATCTATTAGGTTCTAGTAGGTCCTGTGTTATTTGGTTCTTCTATGTGTTTGATGATTTTCTGTCTAGTAGTTTTAGTCTCAATTTTGATATAACCTTTTGGTGATCTTTCCTCCTTATAGCTGCTCTGAATAGTCCACTTAACTTGACGCACTATATACAAATTTTGCGTGAAGTCTAGAGCAGCATATCAGAATCGTCTGTGAGCTTTAAGAGATGTGTGTGCCTGAACCACATTCCAGACCAATTTCAGCCAGAATCCCTAGGGGTGGATCCTGAGAATCTGCCCTTTGAAATCTCCCTAGGTGGCTTTATTGTGCATGCAGGATTGAGGACCACTGGATAGAGGCTGAACAACGTGATCCAATTCAAGTGTCGCAGGTAACAGACCTGGGTGAAGCCATGACGTCACATCCACTGTGTCAAGAGCAGCACGGTCCAGTAGAGCCACCTGAGAGGGTGGAAACGTTCTGTGTCTGTGTTGTCTAATGTGGCTGCACTCACTACACACTGCTATCGGGCACTTAAAATGTGAGGAGTGAGACCGAGGAACTGAATTTTGAATTTTTTATTTTAAGTAATTTAAATTTAAATAGCAGCATGTGGCTAGTGACTACTGTAGGCAGCTCGAGATCCATGTAATTTTTCTGTCTTATTTTACAAAAAAAAGAAATACATTTTCACCCGAACTTCCAATGATAGATGATTCTAAGTAGAAGTACTCTCAGTTAAAAATGTGTTCTTTTGATATCAAATAGTACATGTATCAGCAAAACACATGAATTGATATTGTTTTTTCTCTGTGGAAAAGTGAGACTTTAGAAAACAATTCAATATGCCTCTTTGATTACAAAATTGCACCTTGGAAAATATTTGTCAATGATTGTGCTAAGGAATAACACTTGTACTGAGAAATGAACTTATATTTTCTTTCAAATACATGTCTGTTATCTGTGACTTTTAAAACTTACTCAGGGCTGGGCACAGTGGCTCATGCCTGTAATCCCAGCACTTTGGGAGGCCAAGGCAGGTGGATCACCCGAGTTCAGGAGTTCAAGACCAGCCTGGCCAACATGGTGAAAGCCTGTCTCTACCAAAAATACAAAAATTAGCTGGGCGTGGTGGCACATGCCTGTAATCCTAGCTACTCAGGAGGCTGAGGCAGGAGAATCACTTGAACCCAGGAGGTGGACATTGTGGTGAGCTGAGATTGCGCCACTGCATTCCAGCCTGGGTGACAAGAGCGAGACTCCATCTCAAAAAAAAGGGAGGGAGGGAGGGAGGGAGGGAGGGAGGGAGGGAGGGAGGGAGGGAAGGAAGGAAGGAAGGAAGGAAGGAAGGAAGGAAGGAAGGAAGGAAGGAAGAAAGAAAGAAAGAAAGAAAAAAGAAAACTTACTCAGAATACCCCAATCACATCGTTCATCTCTCCATTTCATAAGGCTTGTAGTTTCCAGGAACACAATTGTAACAGGAAAAAAAGTGTTCAAACCCAACTGTGTTGGACTCAGAGAAGCTTGCTGTCACACTGTCACCTATAATCAGGGTGCTATGATAAAATGCATTTGTAGTGGCTGTTCATGTCTCCCACATGACTGACACATGTTTGTATGCTGCGCCAGCCCATGAGCTCTTCACTAGGGAGTAATTCCTTAGACACTGGCAAAATTCATTGCAAGATAAATCTTAAGTGGATATATTTGACACCATAAAAAATTTGAGGTAGCAGGAAAACAAGCTACTCTTCATTTTGAAGTATTTATTCACTCTCTGATTTGTTTTTTTTTTTTTTGAGATGGAGTTTTGCTTTCATCCCCAGGTTGGAGTGCAATGGCACGATATTGGCTCGCTGCAACCTCCACCTCCCGGGTTCAAGCCATTCTCCTGCCTCAGCCTCCCGAGTAGCTGGGATTACAGGCGCCTGCCACCATACCCAACGAATTTTTGCATTTTTAGTAGAAATGGGGTTTCATATGTTGGCCAGGCTAGTCTTGAACTCTTGATCTTAGGTGATCCACCCACCTTGACCTCCGAAGAACTGGGATTACAGGAATGAGCCACTGTGCCCAGCCTTCTCTGATTATTTTTAAAGGCTAATTTTTAGTATTGGGAAGAAAAACTAGGAAAAGGAGTACTTTATCATAAGCTCATCAAGCAAAGGGCTATAATAAAATTATTCTGGTTTTGGTTCTTTATAAAATATTTCTGAAAAATTGAAATAATAAATACAGTGGTATCATGACAGCATGAAAGTCAGATGTAATTTTTCCACATTTTCTTATTCAATGGAAAATCATTAATGATACACAAAAACTAGGAGAAAAGGTTTAAAAAAGTGATAGAAAAGTATTAATTCTTACTTTCCATAGCTCCTTTCAGCTTCTGAAATTAAGAGCATGAATTTTCACTCAAGCGTGTCCAAGACCTAAGAAAATCCTAACCAATCCTAAGCCTATATTAATAGGCTCTTCACCAGTTGGTTAAATCTGAAGTCTGGAACCAAGAGTCTGTTGTGTGTATCCCCAGCAGAGCCCAGACAGGGGAAGAGAGAAACCCTGAGTTCATGCACCTGCGAACCTTCGGTTTTCTTCTGTTCCAGTGTTTCTGGCATCCATTTCAGATGCTGCTGACCTAGGGGAAAGGGCTACGATAACCCACTTGAGAGGATGGTCAGCCATTAATCAAAGTAACACACTGAGAAGGGCCTGGGGAATCAGGCTTGTCTGGCGTTCTGCATAACTCTCCCAGGTGCTAAGAAGCAGAGGGGTGTTTGTGCTGTTCCTCCAGACCCGGGAGAGTGGGCTCTTTGCCCTCCGGGGTGAGCTTTTCTCTGCTCCCACCCGCAGTGACAGATTAGCCATTTCTAGCACTTGTGCCCTCATTGTCTTCCAGTCTCAAAGGAATGAGTGCCCTTCCCCTGTTGGAAGCTGGCCTGCTCAGGCAACCACTGTGGCGCCCAGCTTTTACACTAAGGACTCTGAGAAATGAGAATTCCTGGGCCTTCCCCACTGTCTGTTCTGATGCTGGCTGTTGCCCAGGGATTTTCGTCTTTAGCCCCTGGTGGACGTCCCGAATTTGGTGGGCCTTCTTTGGGGAATACTCCCAGCTCCGTGGAGAGTAACCACCCTCTCCATATTCCTTTTATTTTTACTGACTCACTCCTTACTCTGTAAGTCTGTTCATTTCCCCACTGAAAACAGCATCCTCTCTCAACTCCTCTTCTCTGTATTCCTTTATAGTTGATTTCTCCCAAAGAAACAAATCCCATGCTTGCTGTCTTATTTCCTCACCTTACCCCTCAGTTCTCTGCAGTCCAGTGTTTGTCCCCTCTCTTCCACATGTACTCTTACTATCCTCCAAGCATACAAAACTCAGCTCCAACCCAGACCCTCCGACAAAGCCTGCAGGGCCCTGATCCTGCCCCGCCCTGTCCTGTGCAGCCGTGTCCCACTCCTCGCTGTCTGCTGCCTTAGAGTCCCGGCTTCCTTATAGCTTCCTGATGTGCAGAGCTCTTTCCTGCCAAAGACGTTTGCACTGCAGCTGTCTGGAGCTGACGCCCTGCCCGGCTTCCTCCTCACAAGGGGCTACTTCACGTTCTTGGTGTCACAGCATCCATATCACAAAGAGGCCTTGCCTGCTCACGTGATTTAAAGCAGCTATCCTTCTCTCTCTTATAGGTCCTGTTATTTTCCTTCAGAGTGCATTTCCTAATTTATATATGTTTTAACATATTTATTAATTCTTCCCCTCACTAGATTCTGAGTTTTGAAAGGCTGGCGGCCTTATTCATGTAGCTCATCACTGCACCAAGCCAAGTTCCTGAAACACGGTAGATGCTTTACCTGGAGAAAAAGTGAACCAGTGATGCTGTTTTGGCAGAAGCCAACGAGTTCCTCCCTAACTTCCGGCTTCTGCACCTGAATGCATAGCTGCCTGGGTGAGAGACTGTGGCAAGCGATGACTCCGCAGAAAAATCTGTGACTCGATATTTGCCCTGAGTGTTCTCAGTTCTCTGACGAACAAAGCCGGACACCCAGCTCTTCTCATCACTGTGTCTGATCCCATTGCTAGAAAGGCCTTGGGGAATTTTGTGTTTTAGCAATTTCACTGAAAATAAAACCAAACGCCTAGTTTCTTCCTTTGTACAGAAAAATGGTACTGCTGACATTAACCTTGTGATTACAGGATAATTTCAATAAATTGCTATGGACATTTTGTTTTTTGTCTCTGCAGAGTAAATGAAATAGAGAAAGAACTAAATCCCCCACTTCCTGTGTAGCACTGCGGTATTCAGGGCCCCCTCAGGAAACGTTTCAGGAGCTTGACCTCTCAGCATCCCCGCGCACACAGCCTGGCTCCAGAGCACAGCACCTGCCATGTTCTCATCTAAGCTGCCTTGCCTTTCCTTCTTTGGGGACATAAATCTGCTAGCAATAAAAATATCTGACTGGGTAATAATGTATGCAGGGTACACTGTTAGTGTTCCTAATTGCTGTTAAATGGTGATGGGAGTTAACTGGAATTTTGAATGGAGCCCTTTCAAAGCCTTTCCCCCCACCTAAAGCTGGTGCCTGCCCAGATACCTAAAAAACATGCGCATGCCCACAAGGGAACCTTCAACAAGTTCTTAGTCCCTTCAAGATGCTTTCTCAGCAGATGAGACACTCGAGTGAGAGTCTGGACATTCTGTTGTTTCTTTTCTTATTTAAGGATGTCTTCGAATGTAATAGAAATGAAATAGAAATAAGAAATTTAATTATGCCAAAGAAAAAAAGTAAATGACCACTATTGCTAAGTGGCAAGGCTGGAAAACCCATGAGAGTCCCTTGTCCAGAATTAGTTTAGTAGAGATGGATACAAAATAAATAGGAAAAATCACTATAATACTGCTTCCTATGCACTTCCTGGAATGCGCTTTACACACATCATTCTGTGATGCTGAGCAGATAGAGGGGCTCCAGGTTCACACAGGCCAGCTCTTGAGTATGTCTTTGCTACTCCTTGCAATTTCCAGTATCAATGCCAACTTATCTGGGTCCTTCATACAGTTCATGTGAATTATTGGTAGTGGATAATTCTCAGTGCTAGGACTTAGTAGCTGATCAAATGAGGAGGGGGAGGACAAAGAGGCCATTCATAAATGTACTGAGTATCTTCTAATCTGTATCGGGCCTTGTCCCAGATGCTGGGGTGGGACCAGTGAAGACCTAGCGCTACCTCTGCGGACGCACAGGGAAGGTGGTGCTGAAGCTCCCAGGTTGAGTAATGGGCATGTAAACAGGATTCACAGAGAGGAGCAGGTTGGGTGAAAGATGATGAGTTCAGACATGGGCACTAAGGACTTTCATTTCTACATGATGATGTCCAGCAAACCTCCCAAATCAAAGACCGGAGCAGAAGCAGGTGTCAGAGTCTGAGATGGGGACCCAGGAGCCAGGCCCAAAGCGGTCCCTGAAGTCCTGCGAGGAGATGAGTTTGCTAAGAACACTCAAACAGAAAAGGAGACATTAGTGAGATTACAAGCTTCCAGAGAGCTCATGAATTAGAGTCTGCAGGAAGAAATAAGATAATAGAGGAGGTGGAGCTGAAATCATCAGAAAACTCTGTGAGCCAGGCAAGTGCCCAAGAAACAAGGCCAGAGAGAGTTCCTCGAAGCCGACGGGCACAGTGACTATCGCGGTAGAAGGTAAGGCAGCCAAGCCAGAAAATGGCTTTGACCTGATGCTGAGAGAGGCTGGAGTGTGTTGCTCAGTAGAGCAACGGAGGTGGAAACTCCACCAAGGGTGAAGCAGGGAGTGGGAGGCCCAGAGGCCGCACAGGAGCCCGGGGTGGGGCATGGGGTGGTCAATGGAAAGGGAGGTATGTGAGAAAGGGAGAGGCTGATAATGCTGGGGGTCAGCGGACGACCTGCCAAGTGTAGGTTGGATTGCCAAGGAAAGCGCTGAGAGAGGAGAAGGGGAAAGACAGGAAGGTATGAGGTAAGATGGAGAGAGGAGAAAGTGGAGAAAGCTTTTCTTCGCTGTCCTTAATTATTTTACGAAACTGAGAGGATGGGAATTTGATAACAATGGAGGGAGCAGAAGTGTCCCTGTGGGCTTGAAGGGACCATCCTGTTAGTGCACAGGAAAGTCAAGAAAAGATGACCAAACCAAGCACTGTGCAGTCACTCTGAGGGCCAAATCATGGTTAGCACGAATTTTGGGAATCCAAATAACACAGCTTTGTGACTTTCTTCCGAAATCCTTGGGCAAGAAAATGCAGAAAAGAATCGGGCTGGAAAGCAGCAGTGCAATTCCTAGGCCCTCGGAGAGTGTCGTGGCTTACAGTGTTGGCCGTGGGGTCCAGCCTGGGCAGAGGGGAAACTCATGGCACAAAGGGAGGAAAAGCCAGGAGATCAGGGAAGATTTTAGGGGCAGCAGACTCTGAACTGAGGCGAATACCTCTCTTCCCTTGGAGGGAGATGCACCACTTCAAGGGTCGGTGAAACTCCCCTCCCCCATATCTGCTTGCTGTCGGGTGAGCAGGCGTGATACCCCAAGTCGTCCCAGAGAAGCCCATACTCCTGGCAGCGGTTTCTCTTAGATGCCCAGGTCTCCCTTGTCTTCTACCAATGTCTACGCCACAGAAGAGGGTGCTGCCCTAATTAGGGAGAACAGATTGACTAAACCATACCCGTAAAGTCCGTCAATGCTAATAAACTACCAAATGTGTACAGGTGATTAATGACAGTACTAATGACGATACGATCTTGCACCAGTGTTTTATATATGTGTGTGTGTGTGTGTGTATGTGTATATATACACACATATATGTACATATATATATATACACACACACACATATATATACATATATATATATGTATGTATATGTATATATATATATACCGAGATATATACCGAGTCACTGGTCTAACCTGTTTAGTCTGCTGGAGAATTTAAGTGGCAGCAGGGGAGAGCTGTGCCTTTTGTGTGTCCTGAAAGGCACATACGCCCCTGCAGCCTGCAGGTTAAGATGGAAGATTATAATTAATCACAAAGATGTGGCTGAACGCACAGTGTTCTTCCTTCTGCTGCTTCCTGCTGCCAGGGAAAAAGCCAGTGGCCTCTAAGCGACCCGTGAGAGCAGCTCCGTTGCCGCGTGCAGCACTGGCTTCAGATCCTTCTTCCTCAATCTTGCCTCCCCGCAGTTTTGGCTTTCCTTTTTCTGTTCTTTCTTTTTCTCCTGGCTTGCCAAATTTGGGCTTAGTCAGGGCTGTGGTGTTAACGCTCCTAATGAGCTAGCTCAGCCGACTCAGAGCCAGAGCCTGAGCAACAGTGATCAGAGCTGAAGACAAAAGCAGGGGCGGAGGCATGCGTCCAGGTGCGCTTTCTGCAGTGCCTCTCTTTGTCCAAACATTTTACAGATGCCAGAGGGGAGAGGGCAGAGACAATGTGACACGCAATGAACTCCCCAAGGAAAATACTGTTTCAATAAAGAGGGAAGATTGCAAGCTGCACTCTGTACGAGTAGATGAGTGTGTGCTCATGTTTTAAAACTCTGAACATGCAAATTATTATTTTTTTTATTATACTTTAAGTTCTAGGATACATGTGCAGAATGTGCAGGTTTGTTACGTAGGTATACACATGCCATGGTGGTTTGCTGCACCCATCAACCTGTCATCTACATTAGGTATTTCTCCTAATGCTATCCCTCCCCTAGTCCCCGACCACCTGACAGGCCCCGAAGTGTGATGTTCCCCTCCCTATGTCCATGTGTTCTCATTGTTCAACTCCCACTTATAAGTGAGAACATGTGGTGTTTGTTTTCTGTTCCTGTGTTAGTTTGCTGAGAATGATGGTTTCCAGCTTCATCCTTCCTTACAGCTTATACAAAAATTAACTCAAGATGGATTAAAGATTTAAACATAAGACCTAAAATCATAAAAACCCTAGAAGAAAACCTACACAATACTATTCAGGACACAGGCACAGGCAAAGACTTTATGACTAACACACCAAAGCAATGGCAACAAAAGCCAAAATCGACAAATGGGATCTAATTAAACCAAAGAGCTTCTGCACGGCAAAAGAAACCATCATCAGAGAGAACAGGCAACCTACAGAGTGGGAGAAAATTTTTGCAATCTATCCATCTGACAAAGGGCTAATATCCAGAATCTACAAGGAATGTAAACAAATTTACAAGAAAAAAACAAACAACCCCATCAAAAAGTGGGCGAGGGATATGAACAGACACTTCTCAAAAGAAGACATTCATGCAGCCAACGAACATATGAAAAAACCTCATCATCACTGGTCATTAGAGAAATGTAAATCAAAACCACAATGATACCATCTCATGCCTGTTAGAATGGAGATCATTAAAAAGGAAGTAAATTATTTTTAATTTAAATTTGTATCAATCCAATTCCAGATTCATATACAACTATAAGAAATAATACAGTAGGGCACAATAGCTCATGCCTGTAATCCTAGTATTTTGGGAAGCCAAGGCAGGAGGATCTCTTGAGCCCAGGAGTTCAAGACCATCCTGGGAAACATAGCAAGACTCTGTTTTCATAAAAAGTAAAAAAAAAAATAAAGAAAAATTAGCCGAATTAGTGGCATGTACCCATAATCCCAGCTACTCAGGAGGCTGAGGCAGGAGGATCACTTGAGCCCAGGAGACTGAGGCTGCAGTGAACTGTAACCTGCCACTGCACTCCATCCTGGGTAAGAGTGAGACCCTGTCTCAAAACAAAATAAAATAAGGAAGAAATAACATAGAGAGACCCCAATTCCAGTTTTCCAGTATTCTGTAATGGTAGTATTTTGCAAATTTATAATATAATATCACAACTAAGATATTGACATTGATACAATCCCCCATTGATTTCAGATTTCCCCAGTTTTGTTTATACTCATTTGTGCATGTGTGTGAGTGCATACAGTGTTTAGTTCTACACAGTTTTATCACATGTAGGGTTGTGTTTCCACCACTGCAATCAAAATACTGAAAGTTTCATCACCACTAGAACTGCTTGTGTTGCCCTATTATACCCAGGTCCACCTCCCACATACCATTCCCCATTGCCACCCCAGCCGCCAACCTCTGGCAACCACTGTTCTTCATTTCGAAAGTTTTATTTCAAAAATGATATGGAAAAGGAAACATACGGTATGAAATAGTTGGGAGTTTATTTTTCCACCTAGCCTAATTGTCTTGGGATCCATTCATTTCTTTTCATTCCTGAGTAGTATTTCATGGCATGGATGAACCAGTTTGTTTAATCATTCACCCTTTCAGCCTATCTATATCTGCCAATCTCTGTCTTTTTATTACTGTGTTTAAATTATCGATATTGATAAGTATTTATAAGCTGATGCTTAAGTCTACCTTTTTAATTATTTGTTTTCTTTTTGATTTCTCTGGTTCTTGTTCCTCTGTTTCTTACCTTCCTTAGGCTATTTGAATAATAGTTTTGGATTCTACCTTGATGTACTGTTAGTGTTTTTGTGTTTTGAATATATTTCTTTGTATAGCTTGTTTCTAGTGGGAACAAAGGTCTTGCCATGTTGCCCACACTGGTCTGGAACTCCTGGGCTCAAGTGATCCTCCTACCTCAGCTCCCAAAGTACTGAGCCACTTACAGGCATGAGCCACCATGGCCAGCTGGCTTGAGTATTTTATGGTGTTAATGTTTTTTTTTCAATCATCAAATATGATTTAGAAAAACCATGAGGAGGATAATCTATTGTATGTACTCATATTTTTATTTCTTTAAAAAAAAGTTTTTGAGAAACAGTCTTGTTCTGCCACCCAGGCTGGAGTGCCGTGGTGTAATCCCAGCTCACTGCAGCCTCGACCTCCTGGACTCAGGTGATGCTCCTGCCTGAGCCTCGTAAGTCACTGAGACCACAGGCATATGCCACAGTGTCCAGCTTCCATATTTTTATTTCTGTTGTTTCTTCTTCTTTTCTGATGCATCGACATTCCCTCTTATCAGTTCCTTTCTGTTTGATAAATTATCCTATCTTTAAGGATAGGTCTGCTAGGCACAAATTTTTCTTTCATTTGAGAATGTCTTTATTTTCTTTTCATTCCTAAAGGATGGTGTTCCCAGACGTAAAAATTGGGGTTGAATTATTTTTTTTCTTTTCAAATACTTGAAAGATGTTGTGCCATTTTCTTCTGGGTTCCACAGTTTCAAATAGGAAATCTACTATCATTTGAATCGTTCTTCCCCTATGGGTGATGCGTCATTTTTCTCTAGGTTTCTTTCACAATGTTTTTTCTTTGTCTTTGGTATGGATTTCCTTGGCCTTATCGTATTCGGGATTCACTCAGATTCTTGAATCCTTAGGTTTGTGTGTGTTGCCAAACTTGGGAAGTTTTCAGTCCAATTCTTTCAGCCCCACCCTCCTTTCTCCTCTTCATCTGAGACTCTGATGACAGAAATGTTAGATTTATGTTACAGTTCCATAGGTCCTATATCACCTAGTCTATCCATGTCACCTAGTCTGTCCTGCAGTGAATTTTGCTTGAAGGAGAAAGTGAAGAGGTAAATTTTGGTGGCTCTGGAGAATACTAGAAATGTATGAAATCACATATCTTAAAAATTACATTCATTAAACATTTTAGTAATTCAGCTTGTGTCCTCTCTTTAAATGTAACAGTTGGGGTTTTACTCTAGGGAAATGAGAAACCACAGTTTGGTTTGACAGCATCTGTCTGTATTAGAGCCCCTGAGTGGTCTGTGAAGACATTTGCAATATAGAGTGTTTACTATGTAGAGTTTTGTGTGGGGCTGGATATTTTCAATTGCCAGAGAAAAGCGTCCTTTCTGTCTGCACCCCCAGGATGGATTCTGACATTAAGAATTATTGACTTGGTGGCTCTGTGCTTATCCCCATATTATTTCTGTTCATAGCTTTTGCATTTCTGTTTTTTTTTTTTTTTTAAGATGGGGTTTCACCATGATGGCCAGGCTGGTCTTGAACTCCTGACCTCAGGTGATCCACCCACCTCGGCCTCCCAAAGTGCTAGGATTACAGGCGTGAGCCACCATGTCCGGCCCTTAGCTTTTGCATTTCTTTGTCATTTTTCTGTAAATTTCTGTCTCCATCTTACAGCCTTGTATTGAGGTCTCCGTAGGCCAGTAATGGAATCAGCTTAGCTGGAACCAGAGCATAAGTACAGCCTGTGGGTGTGAACAAGGCCACAGGCAAGGAAGCGGAATACATCCTAGAGGAAGGAAATTGAGTTTCTGCTGAGAACATTTAGGTAACATCACAGCACTTGCGTTATTGCTGGATGATGTTTCTTAGATTTAGCTGGCCTTGACACTTTCTCCAATGCTCTTAATATAATTTGTTACTGAGGAAAAGATCTGGTCATTTAATAAAGATGCAGAAATTCTTTCTGTCAAATTGTGAGGAAGGAATCTGTGTATTTTTATGATATTGATTTGGTGAAAGTGAAATCACTTTAAAATGAAATTAGAATGACTCATATATACCCCCTGAATAATGGAAATACAGAGACCTGTGGCTGGTTAAACCCCCGAAACAAATTATCCATTCGTAGCTGTCCTGAGCACCCTCTTCTATTAAGGAGACACCTGTAGCATCCAGCCTATTGTCTTTTTTCTCTTCCTAGGATTATTTTCCAGCTCCTATCACCTACTTTTTATTCTTGACATTTCAGTGTCCCTAAATCTAGCAATATAATAAGTTCTTTTCATCTGTACATATTGGTCCTTTTCTGCTGTTCTGATCAAGGCATACTATAGACTTTTTATTTTAAGAATTTTATTATTCTCCAGTCAGTGTTCAAGTATATTGTATAGCAAGACAGAGGGATATGGGGTTAGATCACATTACAATGCCATGAACCCTCTGTTCTTTCCCACTTTCAGCAGTTTTTCTGGAACAAACTCTCCTCAGATTATTCTAAGCCTTTGGTTAATTTAAAGATCTCTTAAATAACTTTTTTTTTTTTGAAATGGAGTTTTGCTTTTGTTGCCCAGGCTGGAGTGCGATGGCGTAATCTCAGCTCACCACAACCTCCGCCTCCCAGGTTCAAGTGATTCTTCTGCCTCAGCCAATCTAAGCTGGGATTACAGGCATGTGCCACCATGCCCGGCTAATTTTGTATTTTTTAGTAGAGACTGGTTTCTCCATGTTGGTTAGGCTGGTCTCGAACTCCCAACCTCAGGTGATCCTCCAGCCTCGGCTTCCCAAAGTGCTGGGATTATAGGCATGAGCCACTGTGCCCAGCCTGAAATAACTATTTTTAACAATTTTGGCTACTGTGTTTATTGCTTTGATGGAAAGGTAGATTTATAGGGATTGTCAACCTACTATTCAGGTGGTAAAATTTTAATAAGTTAAATTATAAGGAAATGTACCACAAACATAATGCATTTTATTTAATAAAAATTTGTTGAGTAGCTAGTATTTACTGGGCAGTTGGCTAGGCACCGAAGATCCAAGTGTGGGAAAGAAATACTTTTGCTTACATTTAGCATTTGGTCACAAAAAATTTACCATTTACAAAGGAAATAGACATAGAGACAGGAAGAAGTAAGCTGAGGGAGGAAATGAGTCTTCCCCTTCAGGACTAAATGAAGGATACTTGTCCAGAGAATGGCCATTTACATTTTGGCCAAGCCAGAGAACAAAAACTATAAGGTCATTGTGAGAGTCCTTCCACATTAAACTTTGCCCCAAATTTTCTATTTTTCACTTTATTTCTCTTAATTTCCATCTGGAGAATAATAAAAGAATCAAATGGCAACTGTAGAGCTAAAACTATCATGATGAGGCCAGGTGCAGTGGCACATTTCTGTAATCCCAGCACTTTGGGAGGCTGGGGTGGGGGGGATCACCTGAGGTCAGGCATTCGAGACTAGCTTGGTCAACATGGTGAAACCCCATCTCTACTAAAAATACAAAAAAATTAGCCAGCTGTGGTGGTAGGTGCCTGTAATCCCAGCCACTTGGGAGGCTGAGGAAGGAAAATTTCTTGAACCTGGGAGGTAAGAGGTTGCAGTGAGCCAAGATCGTGCCATTGCACTCCAGCCTGGGTGACAGAGCAAGACTCTGTCTCAAAATAAATAAATAATAAATAAAACTATCATAATGAAATGTGAAATTTTTTAGAGGGTTCAACAGAATATTTAAGTTTACAGAAGAAAGAATCAGTGAATTTAAAAATAGGTCAATTAAGATTATCCAGCCTGGGAAACAGAAATATAAAATAATGAAGAAAAATTAACCATCATAAATACCTATGGGACACCATCAAACATACTAACATACCCATCAAGGCAGTCCAAGAATGAGAGAAGGGAGAAAAAGGAGAAGAATAAATATTTGAGGAAAAAAATGCCCAAAACATCCCGATTTTGATGGAAGCACTTATGTTCATATACAAGAATCTCAAATTAGATAAACTGAAAGAAATTTACACTTACACACATAATAGTCAAAACTGTTAAAAGACAAATAGAGAATCCTGAAGACGGAGAAAAATGACTCATTACATACAAGTAGTCTATAATAAGACTAATAGCTAACTTTCCATAGAAAGTCATAAACATGAGAATGCAATGAAATGACGTATTCAAAGTGCCAAAAAAAAAAGAATGTCAATCAAGAATCTATATCCAGCCAAACTATCCTTTATATATGAAGTATAAATTAAAGTAGCTGTAGATTTTTAAAAACTGAAGCTGGGCGTGATGGCTCATGCCTGTAATCCCAGCACTTTGGGAGGCCAAGGCGGGAGGATTACTTGAAGTCAGGAGTTCGAGACCAGCCTGGCTGACATGTGGTGGCAGGCACCTGTAGTCCCAGCTGCTTGGGAGTCTGAGGCAGGAGAATTGCTTGAATCTACAAGTCAAAAGTTGCAGTGACCTGAGATTGCACCATTGCACTCCTGCCTGGGCAACACAATGAAATTCTGTCCCCCAAAAAACCCAAAAAACAAAACTGAGAAAATTCAGTGGTAGTGGACCTGCCCCCCAAGAAACAATAAAGGAAGTGTTACAGGCTGAAATTAAGTGACACTTATTAGTAACTTAAGTCCACATGAGTTTGTAACACTTTACTTTCTGATTTAAAAGACAACTCCATATAGCAATAATGATAAAACTGTGTTGATGAACTTATAACGTATATGATTTCTATGATGCACAAAGAAAGGAGAATGCAGCTATATTTAAACGAAGCTTTTGAATACCATTAAAATTAAGTTAGTTTAATCTGAACAATATTGTTATGTTGAGTAATAATATAACAATATATTATTACTCAGAAATACATAGTAAAAGGAACAACGAAGAAAGTTGCACACTAGAAATATATATTACTATAATAAAATATTAATGGACATGTACAGGGACAGAAACCACATAAAGCATGTGGAAAACAAGGAGCAAAATGGCAGACATGAATTTTACCTTATCAGTAACTACATTAAATATAAATGATTAATTGACACTTCAGGCAAAAGAGACAGGCCAAAGAAATAATGTAATACAATTCTATTCTAACAGACACATTTTAGATTTGAAAACCTAATAGATTAAAACTCAAATGATAGAAAAAGAGATACAATGCAAACAGTAGTCAAAATAGAGCTGAAGTGTCTATACCAACATCAAGGAAAATAGTTTTTAAGAAAATACTTGTTACTAAACATAAAGGATAGTGACAAAGTGTAGTGATCCCTCTGGAAAACACAACAATAATAAACATATCTGTACCTAACAACACAAAATTGTAAATACATGAAACAAACTGACAGAAGGAAGAAACAGACTATTTAGCAATAGTTGGAAACTTCAATATCTCACTTTCAATAGTGGATGAAACAAGTAGGCTGAATGCTAACAAGGAAATAGAACATTTTAACAACACTGTGACACAGACCTAATTGACCATTAGGTATATAAAGCATTAGGTAGACTATGCAAGAAAAAAAAGAACGAGAACGCTCAAGTCTTAAAATCAGAAACTAATCCTGCAGAATAAAAAAATTATAAAGGAAACTATAAAAACTATATGCCAACAAATTAGATAACCTGGATAAAATTGACAAATAAAGATGCCAAGTACCAAAATTGACTCAGGAAGAAATAGAAAATGTAAATAGATCTATTAGAAGCACAGACATTGAATTAATAATTTAAAAACTTCTCACAAAGGAAATACTAGGCCCATGTGGCTTTACTGGAAAATTCTACCAGTCATGCAAAAAAGAATACGCATCTCCTACATACTCTTTCAAAAAATAGAATACCCACCTCCCCCACTCTTTCAAAATGAGAAGGAACTTACCCACTTAGTCTATAAGGACAATATTACCCCCAATACTAAAACCAGACAAAGACAGCATAAGAAAACTACAGACTGATATCCTTTGTGAATAAGACACAAAAATTCTAAATAAAATACTAGCAGTTCACATCCATAATATACAAAAAGGATGAGAATGACCATGACCACATGGGAATTTCCCTAGGATAAATGTTGGCTTAACATTAAAAAATCCATCAACTTAATACACCATGTTAATAAAATAAAGAACAAATAGCACATGATAATAGGAATACACACGGAAAAAGTTTGGATGAAATCCAACGGCCTTTCTTAAAAAAACCCTCAACAAACAAAGAGAATACAAATTTCTCTTCCAAATAAGGTGGCCCATGAAAACCCACAAGTAGCATCATACTTAATGGTGAGAAGGCTGAATACTTTCCACATAAGATCATTAGCAAAACAAGGATGTTTACTCTCAAAATTTATATTTAACATTGTACTGGAGATTCTAGCCTGGGCAATCAAGCAAGAAAGAGAAATAAAATGCTTTCAGAGTAGATAGAAAGAAGTAAAACTATTTCTATTCTAGATGACATGAAAATGCTAGAAAATAATATCTTTAAAAAACTATTAGAACCAGAAAATAAGTTCAGCTACTTTGCAGGATACCAGGTCAATATATAAAAATCAATTGCAGTTCTAGGCACTAGCAATGAACAATGTGAAAATGAAATCAAGAAAAACAGTTCTATTCTAATAGAATTAAAAAGATAAAGTAATTTAAGATAAATTTAATCAAAGAAGTGTAAAAGTTCAAGACTTGTACACTGAAAACTACAAATTGTCATTAAAAGGAGTTAAGGCAAACTTAAATAGATGAAAAGCACCTGATGTTCATAGATTGAAAGACTTAACATTGCTAAGATAGCAATATTTCCCAAATTGGTCTACAGGTTCAACGTAGTCTTCATCAAAATCCTAGCTACCTCTTTTGGGCAGAAATTGACAAGCTTATCCTAAAGTCATAAGGAAATACAAGACAAAATAATGTGGAAAAAGAAGAACAAATATGGAGAACTTACACTTCCCAGTTTCAAATTGTTCTACTAAGCTGTGGTAATCAAGACAGCTTGGCACAGTCATAAAGATAGGCATATGCATCAATGGGACATAATTGATCATCTAAAAATAAAGGTTCATATTGATGGTCAAAAGAGGTTTTAATCATGATGCCAAGAAAATTTAATGGGTAAAATAAAAGTCTTTTCAACAAATGGTGTTGAGAAAACTGGATGTCCACAGGCAAAAAATAAAAGTTTATCCCCTACAGCATGCCATATACAAAACCTAATTCAAAATTGATTATAGACATCAATGTAAGAGCTAAAATTATAAAACTCAGAAGAAACAGAGAAGTAAAAATTTATGAGCTTAAGTTAGGCAGTGATTTTTTTTAGGTATAACACCAAAAAGCACAAGCAACCAAAGAAACTAAATTGGACTTTCTCAAAATATAATATTTTGTGCTTCCAGGGTTATCATCAAGAAAGTGAAAAGAATACAGAATAGGAGAAAATATTTGAAATGATGTATCTGATAAAGAGCTTGTGTCAAGAATATATAAAGAACTCTTACAGCTCAACAAATAGACAACCCATTTTTTTAAGGGGGAAAAGATTTGTATACACATTTTTTCCAAAGAAGAGATATGATTACCAATAAACATATGAAATGATTTTCAATGTTATTATTCATTATTCATTAGGGAAATGCAAATCAAGTTTTCAATGAGAAAACTGCCCACTAGGTTGGCTGAAATTTAGAAAGTAAACATGAACAAGTGTTGACAAGGATGTGGAGAAATTGGAATCTTAAAATATTGCTGGTGTGATTTTAAATGGTGGAGAGAACAGTTTGGCAGTATCTCAAAATGTTAATTACAGAGTTTTCATATGACCCATCAATTCTACTCTCAAGTATATACGCCAGAAAAATGAAAAATGAAAACATGTGGCCGGGCATGGTGGCTCACGCCTGTAATCCCATCACTTTGGGAAGCCAAGGTGGGCGGATCACGAGGTCAAGAAATTGAGACCATCCTTGCCAACATGGTGAAACCCCATCTCTACTGAATACAAAAATTAGCCTGGTGTGGTTGGTGGCAACTACTCAGGAGGCTGAAGCAAGAGAATCACTTGAACTTGGGAGGTGGAGGTTGCAGTGAGCCAAGACTGTGCCACTGCACTCCAGCCTGGTGACAGAGTGAGACTCCATCTCAAAAACAAACAAACAAACAAATGTCCACACAAAATGTGCACCTCAATGTTAAAAGCAACATTATTTATAATAGTCAAAAATGGAAACAACTCAAATATCCATCAACTGATGAATGGATAAACAAAATGAGTTGCAGCCATGCAGTGGAATATTATTTGGTATTTAAAAAGGAAAGAAGTACTAATGCATGATCTTTCCTCTCTGCCTCTGCCTCCATCCGGATATCAAGAATGACCCCTTCCATGACTATATGGTTCATGAAAACTGGAAGAGCCTTCCACTAGTTTCTGTCTGCCACCCAGGAAAATTTTTGATGATTAAGAGCCGCTCTGCCTCCTGAAATAGAAAGGGAGTACCACAGGGTGACTGAGCCAGATGAATATTTAAATTAAATGTCCTGCCCTTTGTGATGGAGTTGAAGGTGACCAAATCCAACAGTCTGCATGGTGGCATCACTAGGATGTTGTGACCTCCTCCTCTTTCGCTGTCTCGGCTGAAGCTGTCTGATCTAGGAAGACAGGCAGCGCAGACAGCGCCTAGACTTGGTGAAATCAAGAGACTCCACTCTACAATCTTTTCGTAGTTTCCTGGACCTCTCTTGAATCCCAAGATTCCTTAGATTCCCTGTTATTCATTGCAGTTCTCTTCCATGGCTGCGGTTTCGCACGATACACCTGTCTTCTCTGCAGACACAGCTAAAAGAAGGGCATATATACTCCCTTACCCTCCAGGCTGTTTTTGACATGTAACCTCTCCTAGCTGGGTGAGGATACATGTCAAAACCAGATCTGGTTTCCTTCCAGATCTGGTTTTCTCTTCCAGGAAAGTCTTTTTGCTTGTTCCTGGGTGTGGTTTATTTTATGCTGAATCCTTAGTTGGCAAAACTTGAGGATACTACTGTCCTGGACTTTACTGCAACTCATGCTCCCTGGAGTGGTGAGATGTGGCTACTCTGGCTTCCCTGGCCTTGGCAGCTGGCTGTTCCTTGTTGACTGGGCGCTAGGTGAAAATTCTGGACCTTGGTGCCACCCTGGTGACAAATTACTTTCCAGGAGCTCAGGAGATATGGAAATGTGGAATCCATGCCCACTGGAGTTTATGGACAGATTCAATGTCACTGAGTTTAACTTCTTGATGGCAAAGAGAAAGAGACATTTTCTTGGGAAGGCTGAGTGGAAAAGAGGAGTCTATTAAAAGGATGCACAGCTAGAGATAGGCTTGTGACTCTCCTCAGGAACAAAAACCAATCATCCTGGCTCTCTGTCTTCATCTCTTTTCTTTCTGATTCATTGTTTTTTCTCTCTGGAGATTAACTTCTGCTTTTTGATCTTCACAGGAGGTGGAAGACGATCTCCTGGGCAAACCGACTTTCTCTGACTCAATTCTTAGGGTAGATTTTCTGAGTTGCTGAAGTTTGGTTAGTGCCTATCCTGTGCGTGGACTGGGCTGTCTGAAGGCGACTCCTGCACACATAGGGCAATTTGAGGCAGGGGAAATTTGTGAACAGGGTCAACTCTCATTAAATTGTTTTTATTAGAGTATGCCAGTGTTTCAAAGAGAACACAGGACTTCCGGTTTTTACTTCAGTGCAAAAGGAGTTTTGAAGTTGCCACTTTGTATCCTAACAATTCAAAGAACGGACAAACTGAAAAATCAACAATTCTTCTTAGATGTATCAGAAAAATGAGGACACTTTGAGACTGCTGTCCCCTAAATTGGAAAGACAGACGTGTGGACACAATGTGCTCTTATCAGAGTGGAAACTCTTGAGCAGAAACCTCCACGGGCACCGGTGCCAGCGTGGGAAAAGCTGAACTGTAACTGACAAATTGCTGGAGGTTGAGTGTGGCAAAGTTGGAGTTGAAAAGTCCAGGAAGACCCAGGTATAGAAGGGCTCTCACACCTCCATGAGGCCTGACTTCAGGCATCTCCCAGCTTCTCAAAGCAAGGATCAGAGAAAAATTCTCTTATGGGATCTCTCAGGGGGAGGAGAAAAGTAATCACTTTGAAATATGCCAGAGCATTCTTTTCTTATTATAACAAGGCCTATCCTCAGGAGAAACTATTTTATTAGAGCCTAAGTGCTGGGGTTTTATCAGAACCTAACTCTACCCAGGGGAAGGGAAATACCCAACTGCAGTCACCTGTAACCATCCTGTCCTACCTCAGGACCTGGGGGCAACTGAGAAGTTCCTGTGAAGTTCACAGTCCACTTTAGGAAACTCGCAAAAGGAGAGCAAGTTAAATCCAAAGAAAGCAGAAGAGAAATAACATTACAGTAGAAATCAATAAGGTTGGAAACAAAATCAGTCGAGAAAATCAACAAAATCATAAGCTGTTTATTTGAAAAGATCGATAAAATTGATAAGCCTCTATAACTAAGCTAAGAAAAAAAAATTACCAATACTAGAAATGAATGAGGGACCATCATTACAAACCCCATGAGCATTAAAGAGTAACAAAGGAATATTATGAACAGCTGTATGCCCACAAATCTGATAACCGAGATGAAATGAACCAGTTCCTTGAAAGCTGCAATCTGCCAAATCTCTCTTAAGAAGAAACAGACAATTGTAATAGGGCTGTATCTATTAAAGAAATTGAATCAATAATTAATAACCTTCCAAAACAAAGCATCAGGCTCAATGGGTTTGCTGGTGAGTCCTATCAAACTTTTAAGTAAGAAATTATACCAAAGGGAAGACTTTGCAATTCATTCTATGAAGCCAGTATTAACCTAATTCCAAAACCAGACAAAGATATTCTGAGAAAAAAACTACAGCAAATACCTGTCTAAACATAAATGCAAAAATCCTTCACAGAATTTTAGCAAATCAAATTCAACAATGTATATAAATAAGTGTGCATCATTACCAATTGGGATTTCTCCCAGTTATGCAAAGCTGGTTCAACATTCAAAAATGCATTAATATAATCTATCACATCAACAGGCTAAAGAAGAAAAAAATTATGTGATCATATAAATATATGCAGGAAAAGTATTGGACAAAATGTGATACCATTCATGTAAAAACTCTCACCAGACTATGAATGGGAGATACTTGCTTACCCTGATAAAGAAAAGCATATCTGCCTAAAAACCTCCAACGAATATCATATGTAATGGTGAGAAACTCAAAGCTTCCTTGCAAAAATCAGGAATCCAATGTCCCTCTCATCATTCCTTTTCAGCATTATACTAGAAGTCCTAGGTAATACAATCAGGCAAGAAAAGGAAATAAAAGGTATACAATCAGAAAGGAAAAAGTAAAACTGTCTTTATTTGCAGATTTCTACGTAGACAGTCTAAAAGAGTCCACTGAAGAACTCCTGGAACTAATAAGCAATTATAGCAAGGTTGCAGGACATGACATTAAAAAACCTAATCCCTTTTCTCTATACCAGCAATGAACAAATGAAATTTGAAATTAAGAATACGTTACCACTAACATTACCACCCCAGAAAGGAAATACTTCACTATAAATCTAATAAAATATGTACAAGTTCTCTATAAGGAAAGCTACAAAACTCAAAACTGATGAAATATATCAAAGAAGAACTAAATAAATTGACATAGTCCATGTTGATAGATAAGAAGACTCAATATTGTCAGAATGTCAGTCCTTCCCAACTTGATCCATAGATTCATTGAAATCCCAATAAAAATCTCAGCAAGTTATTTTGTGGATATCAACAAACTGATTCTAAAGTTTATATGGAGAGGCAAGAGACCCAGGTTTAGCCATATTGATACTGAGAGGAAAGAATGAAGTGAGAGGGCTAGCATTCTACTTGACTTCAAGACTTCCTATAAAATGACAGTAATCAAGCAGTGTGGTATTGATAACAAAATAGACAAATAGATCAGTGAAACAGAACACGAAACCAGAAATAAACCCACATAAATTCAGACAACTGATTTTTGACCGAGGAGCAAAGGCAATACAATGGAGTAGAGATAGTCTTTAAAACACGTGGTCCTGGAACCATTGGATAGCCGCAGGCAAACAAATCCATCCAGATTCAGACCTTAAACCCTTAACAAAAATTAACTCAAAGTGGGTTACAGACCTAACTGTGGAACACAAATTATAACGTGCCCAGAACATAATATCAAAGAAAACCTAGATGACCTTGGGTATGGGGATGACTTTTTAGGTACAACAGCAGAGACACAGCTCATGACAGAAATAATTGATAAGCTGGACTTCATTAAAATTAAAAACTTCTGTTCGGTAGAAGATAATTTCAAGAAAATGAGAAAATAAGCCATAGACTGGGAGGAAATATTTGCAAAAGACACATATGATAAAGGGCTGTTACCAAAAATATACAAAGAACACTTAAAACTCAACAATAAGAAAACAAACAACTCGATTAAACAATGGGCCAAAGACCTTAACAGATACTTTACCAAAGAAGATATAGAGATGGCAATTAAGCATATGAAAAGAAGCTCCACAAGATGCCATCAGGGAAATGCAGATTAAAACAACAATGAGATATTACTACATGACTATTAGAATGGCCAAATTCCACCGCTCTGGCAACATCAAATGCTGATGAGGAGGTGGAACAACAGGGGCGCTCCTTCATTACTGGTGAGAATGCAAAATGGTATAGCCACTTTGGAAGACAGTTTGGCCATTCCTTTAAAAACCAAACATACTTGGGCAGGCGTGGGGCTCACGCCTGTAATCCCAGCACTTTGGGAGGCCAAGGCGGGTGGATCACAAGGTCAAGAGTTCGAGACGAGCCTGGCCAACATGGCGAAACCCCGTATCTACTAAAAATACAAAAATTGGCTGGGCATGGCGGCACGTGCCTGTAATGCCAGCTACCCCGGAGGCTGAGGCAGGACAATCGCTGGAACCTGGGAGAAGGTGGTCGTAATGAGCCGAGATTGCGCCATTGCACTCCAGCCTGGGCAACAAGAGTGAAACTCTGTCTCAGAAGGAAACAAAAAGCAAAACTAAACATACTTTTACTGTAACATCCAGCAGTTGTGCTCCTTGATGTTTACCCAAAGGAGCTGAAAACATGTCCACACAAAAACTTGCAGCTTCATTTATAATTGCCAACACTTGGAAGTAACCAAGATGCTCTTCAATAGGTGAATGGGCAGATGAACTGTGGGACATTCATATAGTGGAACATTATTAGCACTAAAAATAAATGAGCTATCAAGCTATGAAAAGATATGCAGGAAACCAAAAGGCATATTGCTAAGTGAAAGAAGCCAATTTGAAAGCCTTAATATTGTATGATTCCAAGTATATGACATTCTGGAAAAGGATAAACTATGGAGACAGTAAAAAGATCAGTTATTGTGAGGGATTTGGGGGAGAGACGAATAGGTAGAACGCAGAAGATTTTTAGGGCATTGAAATTATTCTATCTGATATTATAATGGTAGATACATGTGATTATACAGCTATCAAAACCCATATACAATACCAAGAGTGAATCTTAATGTCAACTATGGACTTTGGGTGATGATGTGTCAATGTTGTTTCACCAGTAGTAACAAATGTACCACCCTGGTGGGGAATGTTGATAGTGGGGGAGTCTGTGCACGTGTGGGGGCAGAAGGTATGTCGGAGCTCTCTGTACTTTCTGCTTCGCTTTACTGTTAACCTAAAACTGTTCTAAAAATAAAGCTTATTAACACGAAAAACCGTAAAGGAAAACAAAATACACACACACAGCATAAACACACCCACCTGTGTGATGTCCTCTTCGCTTCTTTAGTATGCTCTCTGCAGAGATTGCCTGGCATGCCTTCACTCTATCACTCACAACCTTTACAACCTGGAGAATACGGTAGTAAGATGCTAACAACTATACAGCCACACCAGGCTCCCATCAATTATTTAGTCAACAGGTATTTGTTGAGCATCTGATAGGTGCCAGTGGTGCCTGGAGGCTGTGGGGTGGAAAATGAGTCAGCATTCTTTACAGCCCCTTGGCCGCAAGGATCCGATCATCGATGATATGGTTTGGATGTTCGTCCCCTCCAGTCTCACGTTGAAATGTGATTCCCAGTGTAGTAGGTGGGGCCAGGTGAGAAGTCATTGGCTCATGGGGGCAAAATCTCTCATGAATGGTTTAATCCCATCCTCCTGGTGATGAGTTCTTGCTCAGTTAGTTCACGCACAATCTGGTTGTTTAAAACAGTCTGGGACCTGCCCCTTCTCTCTCTCGCTCCCGCTCTTGCCGTGAGATGCGCCTACCCGCTTTTCCTTTCTGCCGCAAATGGAAGCTTCCTGGGGCCCTCACCAGAATCAGATGCTGGCACCACTCTTCCCGTACAACCTGCAGGACTGTGAGCCCATTAAACCTCTTCTCTTTATACATTACCCAGCCATTAGGCATTCCTCTGTAGCAACACAAACAGGCTCACACAATCCACCTGGGAAAGAGAATGTCCCTGCGCTGCTGGTAGTGAATATGACATTACATATCGCTACAGTTGACTGCAGGCCAGGATAATGGTTGATACTAATTAATAATAATTAATACTAATTATTTGGCACAGGTGATAAGAGTGTAAAGATGCAGTGCAGGAGGAAAGACTCATTAGGGCGGCTTGACGCAGGCTCCCGCAGCTGGTCAGCTCTGCTGACACCACCTTGAAGTTCTTACTGATTTTTGAACAAAGATCCTCATGTGTTTATTTTTCACTGGCCTCCCCAAATTAAGACCCCTCCTCTCCAGGAAGAAGACGTTTGTATGCGTCACGCCTGACTTAGAAATCGTAATTGCTTCCACTTAGTGTGCATTTGCAAGCACTGGGAAGGGGCCCAGGTGCTAAGACCTTATCTTCTCTAACCCGCACGAAGAGAGGAAAATCGAGTTTCAGGTCGGTCACCTGAACCCACCCAGTGTGTGGGGCAGGCAGGATTCAAACCCATACTCTTTTCTTTTATTTCTGATTCATTCTTTCCAGGTTATTATATCAGTTATTTATATTCATGGTTCATACACTGAAACGATTTTTAATGAATGAATGAATTTCTTTTTGAGGCAGGTTCTCCCTCTGTTGCCCAGGCTGGAGTACTATGGCTCATTGCAGCCTCAACCTCCTCGGCTCAAGCAGTCTTCCTGCCTCAGCTTCCCAAGTAGCTAGGGCTACCGCTGTGCACCGCCACACCCAGCTAATTTTAATTTTTTGTGTGTGGAGAATGTAGTCTCACTATGTTTCTCAGGCTAGTCTTGAACTCCTGGCCTCAAATAATCCTCTCACCTCAGACTCCCAAAGTGCTGGGATTGCAGTTGTGAGCCACCATGTCCAGGCTTGAATTGATTGTAAGACGTTTGAGAGGAATAAACCAGCTCACCTCTGTGAATAGTTTAGTTCAGCAGTTCCTAAACATTTTCAGTTCACAGCACCCTTAATGTCTTAGTAATCTTTCTCACAGGGCCCTGAGGCCACAAGAAGTACTTAACAGTTCTGTTTACGACCTTGTCGGGTCCAACTACTTCAATAAGTATTTATATCCTAACAATTCAGTAGCTTGGTGAAAAATAATACATACTAATTGAAAGAAAATAAATCATATTTTATTGTATTATTAAATAACCGCAATATGTACTAATAGTATGTAGGTGCATCAGTTGGGCACTAGCAATATATAAAACCTTGGAATTAGATAGGACATGTCACTTTTCCCCCCACAACTATCACAACAATCACCAAAAATCAAGCTTTGCAAAGATATGACATCATGGAAGGAAATGTAGCAACCTAATGTTCAAACCGACTTACCTGGAGCCAGCAGCTCCTGAGGTGTCCGACGGGCATCGTTGTATTTTCCTCAAGTATTTAAAAATATCCAGGCAGTTCTGCCAGTTGCCTGAGGTGCCTGCCCCTCTGTCTGTTCATGCAAAGCAATGACCTCTTGCTGCCGGACAGGCCCAGGCAGTGGTTTTTCTTCTGCACGATGATGTTAGATATGCAGAAAATCATGGAGAGGAAAAGCCAAGGAAAAAAAGGGGAATAAAAATAGAGTGAACAAAAAAAGGAGCTCAAGAAATGTATTTTTAATGCAGTACCACAAAAATAAGCTCATATTTTGCTATGTATTTGACATCAGAGTACAATCACGAGTGACATCAGTTATGTTCTCTATTTGACTTTACCACATACATTTAATCCCAAATGGGGAGAGAACCACCGCTTTCTAACATAGGTGCTTTCTCAGTTTGAAAACCGGAATGGAAGTCATGTTTGTAAGTGTAAAGAATTCTAAGAATTAGGTGGTGGTTAGATGACTGCTAGCAACCAAGGGGTTCCGTTATTTTTTCCTTCAAGAATGCTGGTATGTGGAAAATGGAAACCATATTCAACCACTCACTTAACTCTAGTTAAACCCTATATATTAGAGCAATTATTCATCTTCTTTCATGTTTCTAGTAAGAACAAAACACAAGCAATTGCTAGTTTGTAATCAGTGACGTGTCATTAGTGGGCTGTTGATTTTATCTACCCCTGCTTAGGTAGATGGGGTTTTTTGGTTGCTGTCTGAATTTCATGTTAATTCAAGGGGAATGGAAACTGGGTTTTTGATGAGGACAGAAAGACTTTACATCTCATTTCATTGGTTCTTTTTGCTTCTGAATATTGGACTTCCACGTGCTTATTTAAAAATCTATGTGGCTACTGCCATCTGTTGGATGGAATGTGAGTCCTGCTCAGACACGTGGGCCCTTTAACTGTGCAACATCTGTGCCTTCAAACTTCAGGATGTCTCTCCTCAAGCTAAGGTTCTGCCTTTGATGTACCTGCAGGCATCCCAGCTCCCAGCCCCTGAGCTGAGTTCATTTTGGGAATGTTTTCTTTTGTGGTGGGGTACTTTCTCTTCAGACATGCAAATGTTCTCTACTCAGGAGAGTGTGAGGTTTTTTATCTTTTCAGTAAGACTTAGGGTGTAAGGAAGGAGGCCTGCGGGGAAGGAGGGATGTGTCTGGGAGCATGTTTAGAACAAGCATAGTTTTAGCGCGGGGTGGTGGTAGAATCTGCACTGGACTAATAGGCAGAGGAATCAATGTTCAGTTGCTGAACTGTGGTGCATATTGAGGCCAGTGGTTTTATTTCTCTGGGCTTGCATTTCCTCAGCCATAAGAAAAGAGGGCAGGACCAGGACTGAGAAAATCTTATGAGTGCAAGACCCACGTGGCTCAGTCTCTCTAAGGAGTCGTATTCAAAGAACAGCAGACCTAACAGCGAATACGAATTTAAGAAATGCCAGTTTGCGTCAGCTGAAAAGCATAGAGAAAAACCAATCTACAGATCCACGGGAACCTGTTTTACCCTTTTCCCTCCCGCTTGGTTCTTATTTTTCTACCCTTTTGGGCTCTGCTTGTCAGCACGCTCCCTCCTCGCCCCTCCCACTCTTTCCCCGTGGAGGTAGTTTTCTCTCCCCAGTCCTGCTCAGCTTTTTCCTTAGTCCTCCCCTCCTCCTCTAGCCTCAGTCTCAGATTTCTCTGCCTATTTGCTGATTCCGCATTAGAAAATTCCAAGAACCAGTCTCAGAGAAACTACCTCTTCTCTGAGGTGGTAAACAGGTAAGGAGGCTGAACCGGGCAGAAACACACTTTATATTGGTCCAGGAGACACACACACACACACACAGAGCCAAGTCCCTCTGGCAACAAGAGCCTTCAACCCTGTGCATGATACGACTACAGTGTCTATAGCTGAATTCACTGGTTAGGGAGTGCATGACGGAGTTTCGTCCCCCTGAATTGAGATGTTTGAAGATGGAGGCTATTTCGCTCCTTCCTCCCGCCTTGCTAAAGAATGACTGGGATCAGGATTGAACTCAGTTCTCATTTGTTTTCTCAAAATTTGATGTCCACAGAACCTGGAGCTTATTTACTTCTCCCTTCCCTCCTGTCCTTTTAGTCCGTTATACCGTGTGCTGATACCAGATTAGAGAAGGGGAGCACGTCAAGGAACTCCTTCACAATTTCCTCCCTAAGGAAGAAGTCTTGGTTGAGTCTTCCCTGGCCGTGGTCGGGATGTGCCCTGGGCGTGGGCTGGGGTTCTGCGTGTGTGCTCTCCAGGGCAGTGATCCTGCTCCGGCCGGTTCAGCCCTCCTGCCCTGGCTGCCCCTCTCTCTCTGCCCTACCCCGTCTCCTAGGTGTGCTGGGATTGCTGTGTGGGAGGGAGTACAGCCAGCTTGCCTAGGCTCAAACCTTCAAGAAAATGAAAAATAATTTCTTACAAGAGTCAGGGGAGCTTCCCAGGCTTGTCTGTTGCTAGTTCTGTCAGGGAAGAGGCGGTTCAGAGGGCCCTGGGCCCACCTACTGGGGGAGGGTCTACAGGATAAAGGCCCTCTTGTCCTTGCGGGAGAGTAACAGCGGGTTTTGCAGTTGGTGATAATGATTCATTTCCTCAGTTGAGGTTTGGGAGGATTATAGCTGGAATTTGGAAAGTTGTTTCTATATCTGGCAACAAAGGAACTCTGAGTGATCACCATGTACTGTTTGGTGTCTTGCCTCATTGGTAATATCACTGTCTTAGCCCGGGCTGCTCTAACAGAACACTGCAGACTGGGGGCCTCACAAACAACAGACACCCACTTTTCACAGTTCTGGAGGCTGGAAGGCCACGCTTGGAAGCCAGCCGGCTTGGGTTCTGGTGAGGGCCCTCTTCCCGCTGTGGGTGGGTGCCTTCTCATCGTATCCTCATGAGGTGGAAAGACAGCCAGAGAGCTCCCTGGGTCGCTGTCACAAGGGCGCTGATCCCATTCATGAAGACGGCACCCTGATGACTTGATCACCTCCCAAAAGGTCCACCTTCTAAAACCATCACATGGGGGTTTAGGATTTGAACATATGAATCTCGTGGGAATGCAAACATTCAGTCAATCGCCATCACCAACAGCACTAAAACGCAAAATGGAGGTGTCATATGAAAAAAGAAATTATCTAAATGAAACCCCATGCTATCATAAGGGAGTTCTGCAACCACCACTGTGTGTCTTCAGGTTGAGTGTACAGGTGATATATGTACATGCGTAAGTGTATATACCTTATAATTGTTCTGAGCATTCATGATTTAAAGTACATAAGCAATGAGCAGTGTTCACATCCCCAGCTGATTAGAGCTAGTGTATGTCTCTTTTTAATTTTTTGAGATGGAGTCTTGCTCTGTCGCCCAGGCTAGAGTGCAGTGGCACAGTCTTAGCTCACTGCAACCTCTGCCTCCCGGGTTCAAGTGATTATCCTGCCTCAGCCTCCCGAGTAGCTGGGATGGCAGGCACGTGCCACCACGCCCAGCTAACTTTTTGTAGTCTTCATAGAGATGGGATTTCACCGTGTTAGCCTCAACCTCCCACCCGCCTTGGCCTCCCAAAGTGCTAGGATTACAGGCGTGAGCCACTGTGCCTGGCCGCTAGCGTACATCTCTAAACACTGGCTGGTTGTGGAGGCAGCATGTTACCAGGATGCCCTGATATGTCAACAATGTCCCCTCCTGCTTTGCTTCAGGAAGGGGTGAACATTTGTTTATGGATATGACAGCATAAAAGTGAACCCGCCAGGAGGGAGTCCATTCACTCAGTCACTTTGCCTCCCCTGGTGCTGAAGAATCCCTGTGGCTCATGGTCCACAGGGCAGAGAACTTATTGCTAGTGCAAATGCTTACTGGAACGTTCAGCTCCAGTTCCTAACAGCCCAGAGATACAGCTCTTTTGTTTCTACGTCTTCTAGCATAGAGGAGCCGTTGTGGAGGACCGTTGTGTGGAGGTAATCGCCTCCCTTAGTTCCTGCACAGCAAGCGGATGCTGAGGCAGTCTTGAACATGAGAGCGTTAGGCACCGGGATGTGTCCTCAGAGCTGTGCTGCCCTTGGGTGCCTTGCTTGTCTGTAAAGTTGCGTGGCATGTAGCAAGAGACAGAGGTCTGGCGACTGGCAGCACACTGTGACTGGGTGGACCTGACTCTCTGGGCACCTTGAGGGTGCAAACCCACTACCTCACTTTCACAGAGCTAGTACAGGGTATCTTTGCAGGAGACAGGAGATGATCTGAAGTGTTCAGGAACTCCGATGCCTTGAAAACACCATTATGAGATGAATTATAACACATTAATAATGTTAAAAAGGCAAAGGAAGGTAATGTTTAAGAGAGTCAATGTGAACTTTGACTTCAAGTCTATGGAATCCTCTTTTATTGATTCATTGATTTTCTGAGACGGAGTTTCGCTTTTGTTGCCCAGGCTGGAGTGCAAGGGTGTGATCTTGGCTCATTGCAACCTCCACCTCCCGCGTTCAAGTGATTCTCTTGCCTCACCCTCCTGAGTAGCTGGGATTACAGGTGCCCGACATCACACCTGGCTAAGTTTTTGTATTTTTAGTAGAGATGAGGTTTCACTATGTTGGCAAGACTGGTCTTGAACTACTGACCTCAGGCGATCCATTCACCTTGGCCTCCCGAAGTGCTGGGATTACAGGCGTGAGGCATTGCGCCTGGCCGGAATCCTTTTAGATTATACCTCATTGTGGATTTTTTAAAAACTGCAGTGAATTATGTTTTGTTCTATTAAAATGGCCTAAAAGTTGACTTTATCAGAAGTCTATCTTTTCCCATTTTGACAAGGTCTAGTGACAACTGGTTAGAACTTAGAAGTGTAGTCAGCACCAGCTACTTTCGACTAACGACAGGTAGGATAACTTTGCATCGCTCTTGGTTAATACAGAAGCTGAGACATGAATGATAGTCACTGCGTAACTGGCAGTGCTGGCACTAATGGAACTCTTCCCATGGGTCGTGCCCTCTGCTGACTGTACTGTGTACATTGTGTACATTATTACATTTATTCCTCAGTGCAACTCATGAGACAGGGATTATCATCCCTATAGCAGAGAGGAAGCTGAGACTCTAGAGGGGCTCAGGTAGCAGAACCAGGCTCGCATCCAGAGACTCTGACCCCTAAGTCGTGACTTACAATGGGGAGCTCTGTTTCTTCCCAGAGTTTCTAGTGACCAGCTTGGGGTCGTGATTTCCTCCTATGGTGACTGAGAACTCCTATTTTATGGCATCAAATCAGGGAGGGACTCCAGCTTGATCTGGCAGCTGTGGCTTAGACATTGCCCCTGCCCTTGTGAAACGTAATGACTTGTTAGTCTAATGGTAGAGATACAACACCAGTGTAACAAAATAGGTATGTATTCATCAGCTGCTGTTATTCCAAAGACAACATTGCTTTATGATACCATTATACGTAGTAGCTTTTTCTGTATGTCTTTAAATCAAATATATCTCCCTGCCTCCTGAGAGGTTACAGCCTGGATAAATACTGTGTTTCTAATCCATCCATCAATTCATCCATCCAACACATATTTGGTGATTTTGATTAAATTCCAGGCGCCTTTGCTGAGAATGGAAGGACACACAAAGATGTGAAAATCCAGGCACAGGCTCTTCCTCCAAGGTGGCTCGGTCTGGCAGGGAGAGACCCTCTATGTAAAGAACTCCGAGGTGAGTGCCATGGAAGAGACAGGGTTTAGCAGAGAATGCTTTCACTGCAGGGGGAGGGTCACAGAAGTACTGATGAGTGAACAGGACTTGGAAAGGGCAATTGGCCTGGTGAGAGGACACTGCAGATGACCAAAGGGACACTCCTGGGGAGTCTTGTGCGTGGGGGGGCCGTGGGAATGTTCATGGAAGGGAACAGCTGGGCAAGGCTCAAGAGTAGGGCGAGCAGGGCACAGAGGGCTTGGCCCTGGGTTGGCAGCTAAGACTGAATTCAGTAGGCAGTGGGGGCCATCGGAGCTTGGAGAGCTGGGGAAAGCCATGGCATGGGTTTCGTGGGAAACGTGCTATTTAAGTCAGGCAGATCCTGGCGAGAATCCCGGCCCCATCTTTTCAGCTGTGTCCGCCTGGTCAGTTGCTCTCAGCCTGAGTTCCCACGTCAGTCACCTGAAGGAGATGGGCCTGCTTTGCGGTCTTGTTTAGAGGTCTTGTTCAGTCGTATGTGCAGAGGGCCCATGGGGCCTGGCCACTGAATCCTCCGAGGCACCTGAGGCTGAACCATGGGTGGCAGCAGAAATGGTATGAAAAGGGGGTCAGAGCCTGGAACCTGCCAGGAGGTGTGCTTGTCTGGTGAGGGGCTGCAGAGAGAGACGTGGCCATTGTGGGCTGCCTACAGCTCGCCGTCCAGGCACGTGGTCTCTGTGGGGCCCTGAGCCTGAGGCAGTCCTTCTTTGGAGTCAGACTTTTCTTTGGGCCTTTCCTTTCAAGCCACAGCAAAATCCAGAAGTCCCTGTTTTCATACAGAGTTCTGACGTCTGATGCCAGATTTACAACCTGAGGTGGCCAAGATGTTTGGTTTTCCCTGGGACTGAAATGGATGGTGTTGCTTGGCTTCCCCCTGTGCAGCCAGGTTGGCTGAGAAAACCACCCTTTGTTCTGCTTTGAATGGAAGGCGTGCTGCTGTGTGGCTCTTGACATTTACCTTACCCCGCAGCTGAGCTTCATCTCCGCGGCTGTGCAGGTGGTGGGGGGCTGGGAAAGACAGTCCTCCTGCGTGCTTTCCACATTTGGATGTCAGCCCTGGCTTCATATCCCTGTTGGCATCGTTTACAAACATGCTAGAAAAACAGAATTAGGGAACAAAATTATCTCATGATTGCTGAACTATGATGAGATGGATGCTTTTAGGCACTTCCCCGAGAGAAACCAGGCAGGAATCTTCCAAGGGGAAAATGTATCATAAGGGAAGACAAAAGTTAAAACTGGGCTAATGAATCTGATAAAGGAAGAATTGTTTTAATTATTGATGCATTGTCTTAATTAAATTGTATGATTTCCCAGAATAACACATGTGTCGTCATCAAGTATGAGGACATGACCCAATTCTGGGGTCTCACAAGGGGCCTTTGGGTGTCTCTGAGGGGGGACTGTGATGAAAGATTCAATGAAATCCGTACTTCTGAACCCTGAGTCCACTTCAGTGTGCCGCGTAAATGCTGCGTGTCTTCACCAGCAGGTGTCACTGTTTACATATAAAATGGAAACAGCCCCCAAAGTTTTTTTTTTTTCCCCACCTTTATTCTAAGGCAAGACAAGCTTGTCCATGTTTTTTCATAAAGCCTTACTTATCATGTGGTCATTTTTGTTCTGGAAAAGAATGATATTGTTTATCCCCTTAAATAACTGTACATCTAAAAGGAACTGGTTTATGAGAGATACACACATTTCACATACAAAGCTATACAGTGACACTCCATTTAAAAGATAATTGTTGAACACTTGCTATTTGGCTGAAACCAGCTTTCCGTGATCAAAAGTATCCAAAAGCAGTTAAAGAGCTGTCCTTTAAGAGTCTTAAAACCTCTTTTGGAGAGATGACACTTAAATAATAAAGCAACCTAGAATGTTGGAAGTTAAGTACTAAAACTGAAAATGAGTGTCATATTGTTTCTGGGAGATGGGAGGTCTGTGGGAGCTGGAGCAGATGGAAGGCTTTAGGGAAGAAAGCCCCGAGATGGAGAAGGTGAATTCATCTGGTTGGAATGGAAAGGTACTGTGAGTTTTTGTTCTTTCGTTTTGCTTTTTGTGTTTTGAGGTTCTTTTGCTGAGAGAATAAAGAACAGTTATGTTTGGAGGATCCATCTGATGGAGTCATTAAAAGCAAAATGGAGGGGGCTGATGTTTTACAAAACACAGCTGTGAGAACAGGAACTCCTGCAATAGTAACGAGAAATAAGCTCAGACTTGGAGACTTAAGGAAGGAACGCAAGACCGCCATGCCAGCTTAGCGACAGGTACAGTCACTACGTCTTCTTGTCTTCTCAGTCCAAAACAAAGATACAAAGATACGTGGTCAGACACTAAAACAGAAGGTTTGAAACCAGGGCTGTTTCCAGAAACTCCAGGACATTTGGATGCTGCAAATAGACAGAGGAGAGAGTGACTTGCATCTCAGGAACGTGTGGGGTATCAATGGTGCTGCCACAGAGAGAAGTGGAAAACCTGGGGAGGAAGGTTAGCTTGGACAAAAAGATGCTTTCAGTGTGATCCATGTTGTTGAAACTGTTGTGGGCCAGGGCATGATCGGCGAGGCTGGAAGCTCTTCAGGAGCCACTGACCTAGACGTGGAAGAACAACAGGGAGCAGAGAGAGAAGGTGCCAGGGTATAGTAGTCAAGGCTTGTGTCTTAAGGAGCCAGCTCATTTGATTAATGCGTACATCAATAAGTCATATCCAGGAAAGAGAGAACTAGAAACCTCTCCCTGGTGTGGCGTGTTCTTAAGCGCGTGAGTGTCCGCAGAGGTCACACCCTCTGTCTTCACCTCATGGGAATTCATGACCGGAAGCCTTCAGCCTGCACCCCTCTGCCCATCCCAGGGTTTCACCATAATTGCTTGGGACTCCCAAACATCTGTCCACCAATCGGCTCCTCATCATACTTGCTCACCCCTTCCAGTCTCTGGGAAAGCAACTTACTCTCCAATGTGGAAGGTCTTGTTCTTGATGAGGTTCAGGTTTTGAATCCTACGGGGAGGGAGGGAAACATGGCTGGAAGTTCAAAGCAGCCACAGGCATTTCCAAAGCACATTCTCCTTCCTTTTCCACTGACTTGCCGTCGGATCTTGACAGACTCCTAGCTAGAGCTGTGCTTTAGTTTGCCCAACTACAGAATGGGAAAAGTGATGCATTCTTCTTAGAGTTAGCTCTCGGATTGTGCGTCGGATGCATGTCAAGCCCAGTGGGGGCACAATGTTAGTAATGAGACATGTTAGCATCAATTATGTGCTTTTCACATTGGGCAGGTGTCTGGAGAGGCCTGAGTCACAGGACCAGACTGCAAACAACACAATCCCAGAATAAATCCTCTTAATTTGGCATAATTGATGAAAATGAAGATTAGATATTCGACCAGAGATAAGAAATTCAAGGGCATGGATGCCGCAGCAGCTCTGATTACTTTGCATATGAATGTGTGGTGAGAGGCAACATTTCTTTTGTTTAAAAGCCTGTGCACTTAATTTACATTCAGAGAAAGGTTGTGGAATCATTCAGGCTCAATGCAAACAAGGAACCAGGGTGCCAGCAAGGCCAATGTTGTTGTGAGGATGTGGAGCTATTAATCATCAAATCGCAAAACAGGGTGCTTTTATTTATAGCAAACTGTTGCTAGGCAGATAATAAAGACCCCTTTCAGAGCTTGCATATATATATATATATATATATATATTCCACAAAAAAGTGCTGGCTTGTGCAATTATTTATTTTTATTTTTATTTATTGTACTTTAAGTTCTGGGGTACATGTGCAGGTCGTGCAGGTTTGTTACATAGGTATACACGTGTCATGGTGGTGGTTTGCTGCATCCATCGCCCCGTCGTCTACATTAGGTATTTCTCCTAATGCTATCCCTCCCCAATCTCCCCACCCCCTGCTATTCCTCCCCTAGCCCCCCACCCCACAGGCCCCAGTGTATGATGTTCTTCTCCCTGTGTCCGTGTGTTCTCATTGTTCAACTCCCACTTCTGAGTGAGATCATGTGGCGTTTGTTTTTCTGGCAATGATTTTTCAGATGAAATGAAAGCAGGATGAGGGTGTCAGGCCTGGGTACGTGTGACTTTTAGACTGAGGTCCCTGGCATCAGCCAGCACTGCAGGCTGGGGCAGGTGATGGGCAGCAACCCTGTGAAGAGAGGCCAGGGTATTACCTGCGCCCTTGGACAGATGACTGGGCACACACAGTCTCCCTCGACTGAAAGTGAGTGAGTAGCCCCAGGAAAGCCCAGATGAGCTATTGTGCCTTCCTGGGCCGCCCCACCTTCTGTCGTGCTAGGAAGGGCCGGGGAGCCTGCCTGTGGCCTTACTCAGTCAGACTTTCCTTCCCTGGCCCCTCTAGAGAGGGATGGACTTCCTTTTAGGAAGTGTGTGGGAGGGGCCAATTCACAAAGGTCTGCTTGCGCTCAGTCCCTGCTAGGATGATCAAGCTCTTTTCAAAACTCGGGGGCTGGGCTTTTGCAGTTTCTGGCTAGAACAGGCACTTAAATATTTGTGAAATTCATGAATGACTTCATGCATGCATTTAGACCTGTATTCTGGTCCAAATAGAAGACATGGTATGTAGAAAACTACCGCCCCCTGCCAAAGATATTTCTACCCCAATCCCTGGAAACTGGACATGCTACTTTAGCTGGAAAAAGGGTCCTTGTAGATGTGATTAAGTTAAGGGAGATCAGCTGCATTGTCTGGTGGATCCTAAATGCAATCACATGTGTCCATATAAGAATGAAGCAGAGATTTAGCTACTGACAGAAGAGAAGGTGACGTAAAGGTAGAGCCAGAGGCTATAGACTGAATATTTATGTCCCCTTCCCCATCCCACACCCCACAGCAAATTCATATATTGAAACCTAACCCTAATGTGATGGTTTTAGGAGGTGGGGCTTTGGGGGAAGTGAGTAGGTTATGCGGGCAGGATCCTCAGAATGGATCAGTGCCTTTTTAAAGAGACCCTAAAGAGCTCCCTGCCCCTTCCACCATGTGACAGTGACCACCTGTGAACTAGAAAACGGACCTTCACCAGAGACTGAATCTGCTGGTACTTTGATCTGGGACTTCCCAGCCTCCAGAACTGTGAGAAATCAATTGCTGTTCTTTATTAGCCCCTGTGGTATTTTCTTCTAGTAGCCCAAAGGCACTAAGGCACAGAGATTGGAGTGGTGCCGCCAAGAGCCACGATTGCCAAAGTTACCAGGAACTGGAAGAACCGAGGCATGGGTGCTCCCCTCTGGAAGGGGCGTGGCCTGTGGGTGCTCCCCTCTGGAGGGGGCGTGGCCTGTGGACACCTTGCTTTCAGCCCGGTGAAGCTGATTGCATACTTCTGGCCTCCAGAACCTTGGAGAATAGATGTTGTATTGTAAGGCACCAACGTGTGGTAGTTTGTAGAGCAATCGCAGGAAACAAATGTAGAAAACAACCATTTCCCCCTGAACCAAACTGCAAACAACCAAATTCCACCTTGGCCATCAAATTTCAGAATAAGCAGCGTGAGACATTTTGCCCCACACAGGTACGACTGGGGCGATGTTAGGAGAGTAGTGGGAATCTTTTAAAACAGTTTTTAGAATTATGAAAGTAAAACATGTTAAGTAAGTCATGTTAGAACAAAGCAGCCAAATCAGATGGCGAAGTCTAAAATTAAGTGTGCCCTCCACTCCTGAATCCCAAATCATCCTCTGCTTCCTGTGTAGTCTTCTTTAAACTATTATGAATACAAGTATACCTATGTCTCCCTATTTTTATACAAACGGAATCATTCATTCACACCACACGGTTCATTTTTTGTTCATTTAAAAGTCTATTTTGGGAGATAGTTCCATAGTTGCATAGAGATATTTCCTAATTCTTTTTTAACAATTGTATGGATATATATTGTGATTTAATCAGTCTACACTGGTGGCTTATTAAGGAAAATGAGATGTGCTTTTGCTTTGATAAGGACACTATGCCTTTAAACTGCATTTATAAGATGAAAAAATACTTTTATTTACCTAAGTCACGGCAAACTATTGTCAGTGCTCTCAAAAGGTGGTGTGAATGATGAAGAGGTTTGGGTTCTGCCCAGGAACGCTAGGATTGTGGGAGAATCTGGGATCTTCTGAGCGGTGATATTCGTCTGTGTCACATGCAAACTGTTAGGCACAGCCCAGGAACAGAGAAGGCTCTGAAACACGCTGGCTGAATGAAGAAATCCATCAGCACACTGCTATTGTGTTTATCTGGGACCTTACCTGAGGTCTCGGTGCTAGTAAGTGGCTAAGCCAGGGTGTTGACCCTGGCCAGCTGACACCGGAGCCCGTCCACACTTAGCTAATCAAGGCAAATACTTTGGCTGCATTGCAAGCCACCCCCAAACTCAGCAGCTTAATACACTTAACGGCAATCATTTATTTGCTCATGATTGCGCCATTTGGGCAGTGCTTGCTGGGAACTACTCATCTTCACTCCACGGAGTGTCATCCGCCTGCGCTGGAATGTCCGAGATGGATTATTTTACTCATGTATCTGCTGCTTCCGCTGGGCGGCTGGCACACAAGGGCTGATCCGGCATTTCAGTCATCCTGTAGTCTCCCCATGTGACCAACGGGGGTTCTCTGACAGTATGGTGGTCTTAGGCTGCTGGCCTTCTTACATAGCACCTGGCTTCTCCCAGAGCACAAAAGCAGAAACTGCATTCTTTCTTAATTTCCGAACTTGGAAATTCAAGAACATCACTTCTGCTGCCTTCATTGGTTAAAGCAATCACGAGTCCAGGTCAGATTAAAAGGGGAGTGGAAACAAACAACTCTGTATTTGGTCGAGGGAGAGTCGATATTGCAAAAGAACCCAGGGGATGGGAGATATTGTGGAAATCTTTGGAAACACACTCCACAGCCGACAATTAAACCTGCACATTAGAGAGCTGTCGTCGGAGAAGAAAGAAGAGTCTCAAAAGTGGTGCAGTTTGTAAGACTGACAGATTACTTTCAGGTTGCAGAGCGAAAGGCAGAGATCATGGAGGACATGCTTGAGTTGGCGTTGGTGGGTAGGGAGAGGTAGACATTTGTGTGTGAGAAGAAAGTGGCTTCAGGAGCACAATGTAACCAAAGGCCTGAGGTGGGAGGGTGGGGTGCGTGCACAGGCACCCGTGTGTGTGTGTGTGTGTGTGTGTGTGCACGCATGTGTGTTTTCATCAAAAGAGCTAGCAAGAAGAGGGTTGAAGAGCTGTGGGGTGATCTATTTCTAGGCAAAAGATCATACGTAGCGCAGAAGTGGCTGGTGATACTGGCTTTCTCTGACTCCCAGGGTTCTGCACATAGGGTGGAGTTGAAGACAAGTTCTCACCCTCTGGCTACACTGGCACGTGGGTACAGCCTGCTCTTGGAGCACTGTTGCCAGACAGAGGTATGTGGGCACCTACGTATTGCCATTGACCTTAAGATGGGGGTGGAGTGGGCCATTCTCTCTGCTCCCACCCTGGAGCTGAGCCACTGCCTGAGCCCTTCCTGCTGCGCCTCTGAGGCGGGCACAGCTGCAAATGGCAGCCCTGAGGTAATTGTGGGAAGAATATGCTAATGAGCAGTGCCCACGATTAACTGGCCTTTCCCCTTGCCTGTCAAACCCAGGCTGCCTTTGTTGGAAAAGATAATTGAATTGGAATCAGATGCCTGCAGTAAATATTTTATTCTGAGCCTTAGATGACAATAGAGGAAGTTAACTCACAGTCTACCTTCCAATTCCCACCTTTGTCCCAGCTGAGGGCTTGAGCTTGGAGTCTGCTCAGTAAGCTTGTTGAACAGTCGAGGGACCAGTGGAGCTTGTTAGCTTATTAATGCTAGTATGTGGTGGCAATGCGTCTTTGTTCCCGTCAGAGCGGACAACACCTGATTTGGAAAGTGTGGAATCCAGATCGACTGGGTGCTCTAGCCAGTGTCCTCCCTGTATGCCCCCCTCCCACCTCCCATTTGCTTCCTGTGTATCTGGTCCCTCGGAGGGGGTCAAGGGGACCAAGGGCTCTGCTTCCCTCCCTCACTGAGACTGTCCCCACGTGCCATCGTGGTGCCCAAGCTCGGTGCCTGCACATGCATTTCTGCCTCTCATGGATGGCTCTGCCCTGTTCCGGCAGGTGACCGTCATGATGGTGACTTTGATGTGGTGAATGTCCAGGAGGCTTGTTAGATTCCTTTTCTTCATGTGACAATGTTAGCTCTGATACATCTTATAGGATGGGAAAGTGAAGGCTGCTTAGGAGGCAAGTGGCTTTTTCTTTTGGGTACAAATGATAGTTTTCCTTAAGGACTTTATATGACAAAAAGATTTATAAGGAGAAGCCAGTATGCTCTGTCCCACGTTCCTCCTCATACCCCAAGCCCACTGTCACCCTCACGGCATCGTTGCTCTCCCTCCATGCCTGGGACCCTGGAAGGATGAGTAACTGGCCCAGCCTCTTGCTTATTAGCAATGGAGAAAGGAAGCCAGAGAGAGAAACATGTGTGGGAGACCCGACCTAGCAAACACAGGACCAGGACATGGCTCCTTGTAATTAGGTACGTCTAACTGAAAATCTTCCGGACAGCCAGGGAAACAAAAGGGTGTAAAGGCAACCTGCAGAATAGGAGAAAATATTTGCAAACCATATACCTGACAAGCAGTTAATTTCTAAAACATCTAAGGAACGCCTAAGACTCAATAGCAAGAAAACAAATAATCTGGTTAAAACATGGGCACAGGACTTAAATAGATGTTTCTCTTAGTTTTGCCTCTTTCCATGGAGAAAGACTTTCTAAAAAACAAAAACTCAACCCTTGGTGGGTGAATCTGCTGAAAAAGCAGGGAGACCTGGCCAGAAGCTGCCTTGTCGTGATGTAAGGGAGCTGTGATCACAGCAGCCTGCTGGCCTGGGACAGCACGTGTGTGTGCTGGGATATGACGAAACTTCAGGAGCAGGGCCTTGGAGATGGCGCTCAGCATGGGGAGGTTGCTGTGCCGAGGATGGCCTGGATGGGGCAGTTTGCCTGTGAGCGGGGCGGAGGGTGGGAGTCCCTGGTTTGCCATGGGTTGCGCGTCCTGCCTGTGAGATCATGCAGGAGGGTGGAGAGCCATCCACCACATGCCAGTCAGTGGGAAACACACCGTTCCAGCAGTACATTTGGATTGTTCAAATACTTGCTTAAGGTGAGCAAGGACTGGCATCTTGACCAACGTTCAGCGAGGTTCCTCTGAGCGCCCCTCACTTTTTTTTTGACTGAACCTTATCCTTGGTCTTGTCTTTGGTCTGCCTCGCCCAGTGCTGGCAAGAAATCCTGTGGTCAGTTTAATGAGGGTCCCAGTAGCTTTATGCCTAAGGTCCCGGTATGAATTTTCCACCTGCTTCTTCCCGCTGCTTATTGGCCCCACCTGGCCCTGTTGTATGCGGAGTTGAGTTCAAGCTCTCTCCCAGTGATGATAGTCTTAAATGAAGTCTTGTTACTGTTTTAACAAGTGTCAGAATAATTTCTCTTTTCCATGGCCTAGGGGCTAACACTCTAGAAGCTGCATTGGTGTAATTCCTTTCTCCCTTCAACTGTATTCATCCATTTCCCCTCTGCCCCCTCCCCTAGGTCACCTCCCGAAAGTGCGTTGAAAGCTGTGCTCCATTCAGTGAGTGAGATTTGACCAGAGCCTGAGCAGGGAAGATCTCTGTGTGCCTTTCTTGTCCATCTTAGAGGCATCCCACTGTAACACAGCTGGAATGTTTTTATGGGGTGATCTCTTCTTCCTTGAACATGGTTCACTCTTCAATATCAAGAGCTCTGTGCAGTCTTTCCAAATAATTGTGTGGATGGTTAGGTGATGTCGCTGCCTGCCAGCCTTCTGAATGAGGACGTGGCGTTCAGAAACTAGCCAATATTTGTCACTCTGCGTATTTTCTCTTTGAAATTCGCCAACTGTCTGAGTCCACCCTTCACATTTAATGTATTAGGACCTTATACATTGTAAGACATAGCGAGTTATTGGAAGAGAAATTGGGAACACATCACTTTGATTTGTAAGAACTCATGTCGTACCCAGATGGATGGGTTGACCGTCAGGGATTATAATTAATGGGTTTCACTAAAGGTACCTGCTAATGGACAAAGGTCATTCACAGATAAGAACTTTATCCCAAGTATGTGTTTTATAAGGTAGTAGCCAAACTTCAAGGCAGAGGTAGGAATGTCATGCACAAAAGAAAAATATTCTCTAATTTTCTATTCTGAAATTTATTTCCAGTACAAGAATGGCACGCAGTGTGTACATACAGCATTCCCCTGCCAGCCAACGCTCACACTCAGCTGCATTTAGGTTTTTGGGCCGACGTTGAGGTTCAGGCTGTGTAACAGCCCTGTGCTGGAGTTACCGTTAAAAAATGAATCCAGCCCCAGCTTCCTGGGGACAGTTAGAGTTTATACCTTTGTCTCAGTGTGTTTATTGATAATGCCTTGCTCACCCTCAGAGGTACTCCGTTTTGGGTGATTTTTAGGTCATGGCGTTACCCTGGTTATAGCGTGTTGATGAAGATGTGGTTTGCCTCAGTGTGTAGAGTCCTTTTCCTGAGGACTTGTCTCACTTTCTTAATCCTCAAGATCCAGGATGTTTGTACCACTTCTTATTAATAATGTTGTTGTAGAGCAAGAGTGATTCATAACAGATCAAATTTCTGTTTTTGCATTGGGTTTATGGGATACTCAGAACTCTCTCTAGCAATTCTACATGTCTACCCTCTACACATTGTTATGTGATCTCATCCATTGGCTCCAGATGCTTGACTTTTTGCTTATAGCATTGTTCTTAATTTTTAAGACTCCCTGGAATTGATTCTGGAACAAGACACTTATAAAGTCTAAATTTAACATTCACAGGCAAAAATGAACCTTAGCCTAAGTCTCGTACATTATCTAAAAACAAATTCAAAATGGAACATAGACATGAATCTATATAACTTTTTTTAAAAATAGCGGAAGATGTTTGCAATCTCAGGCTAGGCAAACCTAAACTTCCCTTGAAAAGATCATTCCCAACGAAGAAAGTTAGTTCCTCTGCTTGCAAACAATGCCAAACTTCAGTGGACACATGGAGAGTTGTCCGCCGGGCATCACATAGGTCAAGATGTTTCTGTGAGGTTATTTCTTCAGGGGAGGGAAGAGTAAAGGCTTCACAGGTAAAGGCTTATACAGTGCCTGGAACATAGTGAATCTTGAATAACGTTTCGTTTCCGTCTTTTAAAAATGTTTTACAATCACAGAGAGCTCTTCCAGTCAGCTGGACCTACACTTTCCATCAAATTTCACCTACACTTTCCATCAAATTTCACCTAATGATTTCTGGCCTATGTCTAAAATGCCAGTGTCTTTATCTACTTTTCCTTTCTGTATCTCCTTGTTCTCCAAGAAGTTCCGGAAAATAGCTATAGAGGATGGTAGGAAGCTGCTAGCTTCGTTTCCCAGGATAAGGCTGATGAAATTATCTGTGATTCTAACAGCTCTTCAAATTGTGAAAGATTCAATTCCATCTACTTGGGCCAGTAATAGCTTTTAAAACTCTCTATTCCTGAGTTGCTTCCTAGTTTATTTTTGGCCCAAATCTTATTTTAGAAGCGTAGATTTAAGAATTTTTTTAAAAATGGAATGAATAAAGAGGTAGGACTTATGAGAATTCAAAGTAGAAGGTTTTGTGGGAAAAGGGTCTGAAGCAGAAACTTGTCTTTCCTTCTATGGCATTTCAATGTTTCTTGTGCACTGGGGACCACGAAGGAGAGATTGGAGGATGTTACTAAACATCACTCGTAACAGATATTTCTCTCCCAACTCAGTCGTTTCAACACTTCACACAAGCCGAGACTTAGGACATTGGACAGGAAACTACCAACAACTTATCAGGATCTCAGCTTTTAGAAAACTCTAGCGAAGATTTAAAAAATGTCTCTTCGAATGAATGCTCTTTGATATTCTTAGTGATTCTTCCCACTTAAGGTCTAGGCAAAAGAGAAGGTGACAATCCTCTTCTTTGCTTTCTATGGTGACGGAACACTCCAGTACCCAAGTTGGTTTTTCGTCTTCTTTTTTCCTTTAGAGAGTATTGTCCCTTTACAGCGAACAGAAGCATGACACCACATGTTTCTCTAAATGCTAAAGGGATAATATTTTCAGGTGGTTATACTTTTCTTATGATAGAGCTAGTAGAAAGAATGCCTATTCTTTTGGAACCAAGAAGTTTTAGAGGCCACTTCCATTAGTAGTTAGTTCAAAAGAGATTTTTTCAAAGCCCCCCACTGAGCTTTCTGCACTAGCTGCTAGAGGAGAAACAAACGGCCACATTCTCTGCATTTTAGTGTCAGGCATTCCAACTGACAGCAAAAGAAACGTGGAATATGGTCAGATGGACAAAGGAAAGCAGGGAGACAAGGGGTGCAGGCAAGGCCTGCTCCTGAGGTGGAGAGAGACCGGGGAAGTCAAACCACCCTCAATCGGCCAGGCATGGTGGCTCACGCCTGTAATCTCAGCACTTTGGGAGGCTGAGGCGGGTGGATCATGAGGTCAGGAGTTAGAGATCAGCCTGACCAACATGGTGAAACCCAGTTTCTACTGAAAATACAAAAATTAGGTGGGTGTGGTGATGCTAGCCTGTAATGTCAGCCACTCAGGAGGTTGAGGCAGGAGAATCATTGAACCAGGGAGGTGGAGGTTGCAGTGAGCCAAGATTGCCTCACTGCACTTCCGCCTGGGTGACAGAGTGAGATTCCATCTCAAAAAGACTCCACTCTAAATTAAAAAATACATATTAAAAAAAAAGAAACTGGACAGATCAGAGCCGACTGCAGGAAAGAAGTTTCCACCATTTAATGGGCCAGGCTCTTCCTTAAAAGAGGTAGATTACGTTTAATGGAGGATGCATGATTTAAGAAACAGCCTTCCAAAAGCACAACTTCTGGAGGGAGAGAGTAAAGGAAAAAGAGAAGGAAGAAGCATTTTCCAGCAATTGGGCAGTCTTGAGGAAAAGAAGAGTAAGGTTCTTCAAGACAGAAGCATCAACCCTCCACCATCGCTGAAACAAAGAAGCAAAGAAAGAAAAACAAAACCCTGTTATAAATTACCTGACCTTTGCTAGGCAGAAAAGGTATCATTACACTAGCACTTAAAATACCTCCATATCATTGAAATGAACAAGAAAAAAGTTAAATCCACAGAGAACTTGATTTGCAGACAGTCACGAAATGAACTTTTACACAAATTTGTCCTCAAAAAGGAATCATAAAGAAAACTGTAAATCTACATCTCAAAGAGAATTGTGTATACTCAGATATTTTAGGATATGATAAAACACCTTGAAATAGGAACTCAAAAACTAAAAACAGAAATGGACAATGAACAAGGAGAAACTTTTTTAAAGTTGATTGAATTCAAAAGGAAATGGAAGAAAAAGACAACATTATCTCAGAAATGAAAATTAAATTACAAAATGCCCAAAGGAGAATAGAGTCAAATGCAGATTTTAATAAGGAGCATCAGAGAAAGGCAGGAAGACAGCCAGCAGAATGAAAATGGCGTAAAGAGAGCCAGGCGCACTGGCTCACACCTGTAATCCCAGCACTTTGGGAGGCTGAGACGGGTGGATCATTTGAGGTCAGGAGTTCAAGACCATCCTGACCAACATGGCAAAACCCAGTCTCTACCAAAAATATAAAAATTAGCCAGACATGGTGGCAGGCGCCTGTAATCCCAGCTACTCGGGAGGCTGAGGCAGGAGAATAGCCTGAACCCGGGAGGCGGAGGTTGCAGTGAGCCGAGATTGTGCCAGTGCACTCCAGTCTGGGTGACAGAGCAAGATGGAAAAAAAATAAAAGAAAAGGAAGAACTAAAATGGGTGGGAGAAAAAGTTGGGGAAATGGAAGATAGGCTAAGAAGGAATAACATTTCTATTATTGAAGTCCCTGAAGAAAAAAAACATGTCAACATAGCAGAACTAATATTTAGAACTGTAATCCAGACCTGAATCTACATATTGAAAGGACTGACTTGCTACCTGGGAAAATTAACCAAGAATGATCAACTCTGAGGCAGTTCCTAATAAAACTATTAGATTTCAAAGATGAAGATGAAATGCCTATAATCTGCAGGGTGAAAGTACAAGTAATTCTATGAAATGAAAGAATTAGACCAGCAGCAAGCTTTTCAAAACCAAGGTACGAGGCAAGGCAACAATGCAGCAATATTTTTTAAAAACTTAGTGAAAGGACGTTCAGGATTCTTCATTTCCCTCCGTATGTCTACATTTATTTATTTTTGTATTTATTTATTTAGAGACGGAGTTTCGATCTGTTGCCAGGCTGGAGTGAATGGCTTGATTTTGACTCACTGCAACCTCCGCCTCCTGGGTTCAAGCAATTGTGTTGTCTCAGCCTCCCGAGTAGCTGAAACTAAGTTGTGCAGCACCGTGGCCAGCTAATTTTTTGTATTTTTAGTAGAGATGGGGTTTCACTATGTTGGCCAAGATGGCCTCGATCTCCTGACTTTGAGATCCACCCAGTAGAATTTCCAAATAATTAATGTAGACAGAAAAAGGGAAATAGAGAATCACTGTTAGTCAAACACCATAAAATTAAATGTATACAAGATCCACCAATACATGCTAAAAGTAGTTGCATAAGTTGAGAAGAAACTTTGAGGATCTGCGTAGTCTTAAAGTATCTCCCTTAATATACCTACCAACTACAAAGGGAACGACAGTAACTTTACAGTGGGAAAAAAATAGCAGACACCAACTTTACCATGTGATTAAACCGTAAAGGACTATGGAGCTGCCACAGGCGATAATAGAACAAGATGAAATAACAAATAAATGCAATGTTGGATCCTGGATAGAATTCTGGAACAAAAATACAAAGTCAAAAAAATCTAAAACACATGAAAAGATTTTCAAAATCATTGGTCATTAGGAATTGCAAATGAAACCATTTTATTAAGTATATATGAGACTGGACTAAAAATACTCACAACACCAAGTGCTGGTGAGGATATGGTACCACAGTAACCTGCTGGTGAGAATGCAAAATGGAATAGTCTGGAAAACAGTTTGGAATTTTCTTAAACATTTAAACACATGCAACATCAAGAGTATACCCTTAGGTGAACTATGGACTTTGGGTGACCATGATATGTCAATGTAGGTTCATCGGTTGTAACAAATGTGCTGCTTTGGCAGGGATGTTGATGATGGGGGAGGCTGTGCATGTGCTGGGGCAGGGGATTTATGTATCTTCTTATCCATTTTAAGTACAATGGAGAATATTTTTTAGAATGAGAAAATAAATCCCAACAAATTACAAATATTTAGAGGCTGAAAAAAATCACAAAATCCAGAAAGCTATACCATATTTTTATTAACTCCCTGTCACATTTTCTCATCCTTTTTTCTTGCATTTTTTTGTCTGTGTACTCTTTGATCATTTTGCATAGAGAGGTTAGAAATATCCTTCAGTCTTTCTTCTGATTGATTCACATTTTCATTTATTATTGATAGTTGGGATGCATAAGACATGCAACTCTATACAGACACGTACCCCCTGTCTGCAGTATTGATTGGAAGAAGCCTACACTTATAAGAATTCTGATCAATACTATTTTGTGCAATTCTCATCAAAAAGAAAAAGCCAAACCACCTGGCTTGTGATCCTCACCGAGTGTGTTTCTAAGAGAGAGAGACATTTTGTTTTGACAGTTGCCTGTGGTGATTGACTCCTGGGCTCACGATTCTCAGGTCTGATGATTAGGCCTGAACATTTCACAGCCCACACGTTTCTGTTGCCATGATTCATGGCTTAGAGAAGGGTAAAGGATTCCTGCTGGCAGAACTGGCTTCAGAATCACTCAGTAAATCCAGCCTTGGTGCTTTACATTTCAGTCTAGGTTCTAGGGACGTTTGATATCCATTCTACTTTCTTGAGCTAACACTATGACAGAAGCATAACCCTCAAACACCCTATTATGAAACATGTGGAAACATATATCTTCATCCAGTTTTCTTTTTATGCGATCAAGATTATATCAAGTATTGCTGGCCGTGTGCCAGTGAGCCCCACCCCTGAAACAAAAGCCCCCGGAGAGCCCCTGGCTTTGCCCCGACCTAGATGATGTTTTGTTGTCACTGCTTTGGACTGTGGCCTTCCCTGGGTTGTCATCAGATTTCCATCCGCTTCTAACCTTCGTGGCGAAACCCCTTCCCAACAGGTATGCAGAGGTTTCCTGCATCACACAACTCACTGGATTTCAGGTTTTCTTTGCAGTCACACAAGTTGAAATACTTGGGCGGTGGTGATGGTGGAGGTGATAGTAGTTGAGACGTTGGTGAAAGTGGTGGTATTTGAGGTGGTGGTGGTGGTAGGGGTCATGGAGGTGGACATTGTGGAGGGGGAGGTGGTGGAGTCAGTGGGGGCCAGCGGGGAGGGAGGTGATGGAGGTGGTTGGGGGATGGTGTGGGTGGAGGTGGTGCACAGGTAGTGGTGTGGGTGGTGGGGGACAGTGCAGGTGGAGGTGGTGGAGTTGGTGGGGGACCCACAAGGGTAGTGGTGTGGGTGAAACTTGTGCGGCCGTGACAGAGCAGACCTCAGCCCCTCCTCTGCATCCTCTGTGCTCCACTGTATGGACTTTCACAGAACACAGCCTGCACTGAGGATGAGCTCCAGGGAAAACAGCTGTGAGCAGACAATGCTAAAGGGAGTTTGCATCCCAGGGCCTGGACTGAAGATCTAAAAGAGACCTTGGAAGGAGAGGAGAAAGATTATCTAGAGAAACATTCCAAAAATAATGCATATAAGCCCTCTGATTGTTGAAACACACTTAGTTCTGGGCAGAATAAATAAAAACAAATTCATACCTAGATACAGGGAATTTTCTGAACTTCTAAAACAATGAGAAAATCTTAAAAGTCACTGAGATAAATGACAGATTGAGGAGAGGAAGCAGGCGGGCAGCTGGTGGTCTTCCAAGGACTACCGCTGATCAGCAAGCAGAGGTTCCAGAGGAGCATGGAACGATACCTTAAAGTGCTGAGGCTAACTAACTGCTGAGCACAAAGAATATTTTCAGGCACACACAGGGATTCTGAAAGTGTAAATACGAATCCCAGGCCCTCATTTGAATATAAAACATGACTAAAGCTTGATCTTCAGGAAAAATGGAAACGAACCCAAAAGCAGAGCGTGGGATACAGAAAATAATGATGACAAGTCCATGGACATGTTGACAGATCCAGATTAGTATTTATTACAAATAAGAACATTGATAAATGACCTGGATGGATTTTTAAAAGGCAGTGAAACTGAAAGATTAGGAAACAATAAATACAGAAGATAAGAATTTATAAGGATCCGAGCCTTCGAGTCTTATAATCTACAGGGCCAGAACAAAGTCATCTATCGGATTTCAACCATGTTAAAGAATCATGTTGAACACTTAAGAATAACTTCTGAAAGATTATAAGTAGAATGTGTAACTGCCAAACCAGTTGGAACAATATGGGAACAAAGAAAACTTTTCAATGAATTAGAAATCAGGAAAGGAGGAGGGAAAGGAAGCAGAGAAAACGAATGGTAAAGAAAACATATCAATGAGGTGGCAGAAATCACTTCGGTGGACTGGGGAAAGTGGGGGCTCCTATGCCTATGGCAAGGCCAGGTGTGGGGTTGGGCATCTCTCTTCTACAGCACCTCTTCCAAAACTTTAATTTTTATATATTTAGGGAGTACAAGTGCATACACTGTGTCATGGTGAAGTCTGGGTTTTCAGTGTACCCATTACCCAAATAGTAAACACTGTACAAAATAGGTAATGTTTCAGCCCTCTCCCACCTCCCACCCTCCCACGTTTCGGAGTCCCCAGTGCCTGTTATTCCACCCTGTATGTCCATGTGTACCCTTTCTTTAGCTCCCACTTATGAGCGAGAATATGCAGTATTTTGCTTTCTGTTTTTGAATTATTTCACTTAGGATAACAGCCTCCAGTTCCATAGGTGTTGCTGCAGAACACGTGATTTCGTTCTTTTTTATGGCTGCCTAGTATTCCATGGCACACTTTCCTTTATCTAGTCCTCTGTGGATGGACACTTAGGTTGATTTTATGACTTTGTAATTGTGAATAAGGCTGTGATCATCATACAAACGCAGGTCTCTTTTTGATATAATAACTTCTCACCCTTGGGCTAGATACCCAGTAGTGGGATTGCTGGATCAAATGGTAGTTCCATTTTTAGTTCTTTGAGAAATCTCCCTAATGTTTTGCATAAAGTTGTACTAATTTACATTCCCACCACCACTGTATAAGCATTCCCTTTCATCCACATCCTCTCCAATACCTGTTGTTTTTAGACTTTTTAATAAGTCAGTCTGACTGATGTAAGATGGTATCTCATTGTGGTTTTGTGTTTCTCTGATGATTAGTGATGCTGAGCATTTTTTCATATGCTTGTCACCCATTTGTATGTCTTCTTTTGAAAAATATCTATTCACGTCCTTTGCCCACTTTTTTTTCTCTTTAGAAATAGGATCTCATTCTGTCACCCAGGTGGGGTGCAGTGGCACAATCATAGCTCACTGCAGCCTTGAACTCCTGGGCTCAAGCGATCCTTCCATCTCCGCCTCTTGAGTAGCTGGGACTACAGGGAGGTGCCATCACACCTTGCTAATTTTTAAAATTTTTGTAGAGATGGGGTCTCTTTAGGTTCATCCTTACAGGGTGAGCTGGGAACCTCACAGGCAGACAGAGGCAGGGACATGGGAGTTAGCAGAATCACTGGTTTTCCCATGCAAGATGCAACGCCTGCTCCCACCCAACACAACTCATCCTTTCTCTGAGCTCTTGTCTTTTCAGACGAGTATATTGCACCTTTGTTGTCTCTGGGCATCTCTGCAGTCCCCTCGAGGTCCGGTACACTGCTGGGTTCATGGTCAGCTTGGACAGAATAATCAAGCAGGTGTGGCCTGAAAGTATGGTACATGTTTTCCATCTTTGAGCCAAAACAGGCTACACGCAACACCAATTTATTGTCTGTTCTCCGCTAATCCGTGTTGCAGGTGCTTCCTCGTGGTTGTACCACCCCTGAAGTTTCAGAAAGAAATGTAAACCCTGCCTGTTAGATGAGGATGAAAAGCAAAAGATGATAGGGTCTCTGGTCCTTGTGACAAAAATGGATTCCTTTCTGCTCACATTTTCAGGTGGTTATAGAATTTTAAATTGGCCCCGTAAAACACATGAACTTTATAACCCAGATATGGCGCAACCTACTCCTATTTTAGGAAGCTATTTGAAACCTGTTCCATCAAAGGGAGCAAAACAGCTTGATGGATAAACCTTCCGCTTTCTCCCAGCACACATTTCATCCTACCCATTTGTTTCCTGCTTTTGAAAAGAGAGTCAAAGCGAAGGCAGGAATAAGCACCTCTCCACCTGACCTTTTCTTGCTTTGCAAAAAGATGATTCTCGCTGGCCTGGAGTTAGAAGAAAAGAAACCAGCAGTCCTTTAGTAGAAATAGGCTAGGCTCCAGAGGGAACTTGGGGCGGGATTTAAAGAGACAGCCTTGACAAACCTCAGTGGGTTCTGAGTGATCCTGGACTGGCCACGGTAGGAAGCGACTACGGATGCATAGTATTTGGGGTACTTGGTAATTACGCACTGTCAGCCCCCACCCAGTGTTTCCATGTGAGCCCCACTGGCCTTTCCCAAGCTCCTGCCAGACAAGCAGCACTTCGCCAGTGGCTGAGGTCCGGTACCTTGTAGGGTACATGGTCAGCTTAGATGGGTACAATAATGAAGCCGGCATGACCTGAGCACACGGCACATTTTTCTATCTTTCACAGGATGGAAGCTACACACAGTGTAAACGTACCACCTGTTCTCACTCATCTCTCTTCACAGCTTGTTCCTCTAGAGTTTCTCCCTCGTCAACCTTACATGTCTTGCCTGCAGGTCCTCTTCTCTTTCTGGCTTTAACATATTTTTTTTTACTTTTCCCGTAAGCAATGCCATTATACGCTTGATGTTTTTGTGCACTTGAGTGTGGTGACCGTTTTCTGAGCTCCTACTCTGTGCCTCACACAGCTGGGAGGCTCCTCTAAGATGCCCGCCTGCGGTGCCTCCTGAGTCCACGTTTTTCACAAGATCATTTTCGGTCTGCATGTGTTCCGCTCACCCTTGAATTTTCCTCCAGGAAAGAAATCCCCCAGACGTGAAAGTGTTGGCAGCTGCCCACGAAGCTACCCCTGGTTTTCCTTCGTCTTTATTTTTAAAAGGAGCTAGAGATCCCTGAACCTGGTTCTTTTGGATGTGTGGTCTTGCTTCCTGCTTAGGAAAGAGCTGGCAGTAGGTGTTCTGCTCACATACTGGCCAGTTAGTTCTCCATCCTCTGCATGCTGCCCCTGATTTCCCTACGGTAATCATGCCATGAGCCAGAACACTGTCAACAAAGACCAGCGCCCGGTCATTAGATACAGAGGGCAAGCAGGACGCACCTCATGACTGGGCTGTGGAAGCTTCTTCTGCCTCCACCCCCTGCAGAAAACAGTGTTGACACGTTTAAGAAGCTGGTTCTGTGCTAAAAAGCGTGTCGCTCACTGGAGTCTGCAATATCGTCTTCTCTATTTTATAACCTGCTGCATAGTCTGAACATGCAGTGTATATTAAAGAGAACTTTTTTTTTTCTTTAGTGCTTTAGAGAAAATTCACCAGCTCCATTGTTGGCAAGAGAAGCACATTCTTTTATATGCGGGTCCCAGATGATACAATCCCAGTTCTCTTTTGAATACCAAAAATAGAACAGGCCACTCCATGATAAACAGATGTCTCACCCAAAATCCCAAACAGGGTACTTAAGCCCTGAAATTAAACAGCCCAGAATACAATGACCAGGCAGGGATAGACGTAGCCGATTGCTTGCAATACGTGCACTACTCAAATACTGTTTTTTATAATTAAATGTTTGCAATTGAATTATTTTGCAAATGGGGTGTTTAGTATTAAAGGAACCTTATGGTGAAACTGCTTCATAAAGCAATAAATCTTCCTTGTTTATTTAATTGTAAAATCAATGTAATAGAATTATGGCAGGTGTAAACAATGAAAAAAATCAATCATCTGTAATCCCCTAACTTGAATATGACTCTGTGCAATTATGCTCTTGTCTAGCTTTTGTGTATTAGGCATATACAGCTCCCTTAATTGAAACTATGGAGTAGAAATAACACTAGCTTCTTTCCCTGTCAAACTAAAAGAAAGAGGCTGAGCACAAAATATAATTAAAAGAGGTTACTTGAACCGAAGTGAGGACAGCTGCCCAGAAGACTCAAACCCATGTCACCTTGGAAATGAGCTCTATTTGGCCTCTGTTACAAGCAGATTTATTTATTTGTTTGTTTGTTTGTTTGTAGACAGCATCTCACTCTGTCACCCAGGCTGGAGTGCAGTGGCTCGATCTTGTCTCACTGCAACTGCTGCCTCCCGGGCTCAAGTGATAGTCCCACCTCAGTTTCCTGAGTTGCTGGGACCACAGGTGCGTGCCACCAGACCTAGCTAATTTTTTATATTTTTTTTAGAGATGAGGTTTTTGTATGTTGCCCAGGCTGGTCTCAAACTCCTGAGCATAAGCAATCCACCTGCCTCGGCCTCCCGAAGTGCTGGGATTACAGGCATGAGCCACTGCATCTGGCTGATTTATTTATTTTTAAAGTTATTTATTTATTTAGAGAGACAAGGTCTCACTCTGTTGCCCAGGCTGGAGTACAGTGTTGCGATCGTGGCTCCCTGCAGTCTCAGCTTCCTGGGCTTAGGTGATCCTCCCACCTCAGCCCTCCAAGTAGCTGGGACTTCAGGTACAGCTTACCAAGCCTGGCTAATTTTTGTGGTTTCATTTATTTATGTATTTACTAGAGACAAGGTTTTCCGTGTTTCCCAGGGTAGTCTTGAACTCCTGAGTTCAAGCCATCTGGCTGTCTCAGCCTCTCAAAATGTTTGGATTACAGGTGTGAGCCAGCGCGCCTGACCGCAAGCAGGTTTTAAAGGCAAAAACGGGACAGGGAGCGGGCTGACACAAAGTTGTTTGTTAGGGATGGTCACTGATGTACAGAAACGACATTGATTAGTGATCGGCTGTCCATTGTTAAGCTTTACGGTGTGGTTCACACTATCTGGTAAAGGCATATTAGGTTAATTTATAGCTACTTGTGGCAATAGCACACAGTTTCACCAGATGAGTACACAGCTCAAAGCAGGGAGCGGGGCGTGATTGTGGTCTCATTTGAATGTCTCCCAGCCTGGTCATTTAAAAAACACTCGTATTCCTCAGTTATAAGTAATTTTTCTTTTCTTAGCACCCCATCTTATATTATTATAACTTGACTACTATTCATTTTTAAAAGTAATTGTACATTCAACTTGCTCTTGATTGTTTTACCGCGATAGTAAATGTGATGAAAGTTTTGCGCCTGTGCACTCCCACCCGCACGCAACTGACTCACAGCAGCAGCAGTAGGACGGACACCTTCATTTTGTGGATATATGTGGGGCCCTTCAGTGGAGCTAGGGTGGTACTCGCAACAGAACTAACAGGATATATTTATATATGAAAGTAAGTTTATTAGGGAGAATTGGCCGCTTGCAAGCTGGAGAAGAAAGAAAACCAGTAGTGGCTCAGTTCGCGTCCGAAAACCTAAGATCAGGGGAGCAGGCAGGGGAGCAGAAGCGCGGCCTTCAGTCTGGGGCTGAAAGCCTGAGAGGCCCCGCAAACACTGCTGTAATCCAAGACTCCTGAGTCTGAGGTCCCAGGACAGGAGGAACGGAAGGAAGCATCCAGCACGGGAGAAAGACGATAAGCCGGCAAGCCAGCTTATCCCACCTTCTTCTGCCTGCTTTTTCCAGCCCTCCTGGTAGCCCACCCACACTGAGGGAGGGTCTTCTTCGCCCAGTCCACTGACTCAAGTGTCAGTCTCCCCTGCAGCTGCCTCACGGACACACCCAGAAACAATACTTTACCAGACATCTGGGCATCCTTCAATCAAAGTGACACCCAAGACTATCATACTTGGTTACAAGTGACACGGCCTGCCCCCAACCTCCTTGGCGTTCTGTAGAATAACCCTAATAAATTCCCAGGAGGCGTGCGCTAGGCCAGAAAACCCTTTTATAGTTACCAGCATCACTAATACTTTAAATCTCAATTTTGAATACCTTGAGTTTGCTTTAATACAGCAAATGACTGTGGCATAACCTTTCCTAGTTTCTTTTTTTCCATGTGGCTTTCTCTGATGAACAAGCACGGCTTCCTTTTGAACCTTTCAATTTGGTATCTTCTACATGGGATGTGCCTAAATCAAGTAATTTTCTCAGAGCAAAGTTTTCAAAAATCAAGGTAGTAGTTGAGACAAAAGATCGTATTTGCTATTAAGCGCAAGAAGAAACCTCTTTTGTTGGTAAATTGAGGCCTAAGTGCCGATTCCCCGTGTCAGCTGAAGAATTGTGAGGTTCATATATTTGGAAAGGAGAGCTTCATTTCTCATGGCAGGTGGCCATCTTGCAGGCCGGGAGGTGTAGCCCTCAGTGCACACCAAGAGCAAGCCCTTCCAGGGAGGGGTGGAGGGAGCAGGGACGTCTGCTGAGTGGGGGGACGAATATGCAAATATTTATGAAAGGAGAGACGTGTACATGTGCAGCTGAGCTTCATGGCTCTTCATGGGTCTCATGTTCAAAAAATGGTGCGTTGGTGGCACGATCTGAGGGTAGAGATTTTGGCCCTCTGATGTCAAAAGGTGAAGCAGAGGACACCAAGCCCCTCACTGTGCATCCTCTGAGATTCAGCCAAAAACAGACCAGAAATGGTGGTCAGTTATCAGGAAGGGATGCATTGTGAAACTGCTGAGCTGCCAAGCTGAGACGAAAGAGGGAGGGGTGTCTGATCCTGGCCTCAGATGATTGGCTGGAGGCGATGAACGAATGAGTTGTCCGCTTCTCGTCTTCCAGAGCTGGTTTCTGCCTCCTCCGCAGGGCACACCAAGGCATGTCCCACCTCCTGTTTTCTCACAGACGGGAACTCAGTTTCTAAGGTTTCTCTGGGTTCCCCTTGACCAAGAGGAGGTCGATTCAGTTGGGTGGGGGGTTAGCATTTATTTTCATTTTCCATCTGCCTTATAGGATCCCCAAGCAGCAAAAAAAAGAAATCCTCAAACTCTCAGATTCAACATCGGGAGTTAGTGTGGGTGTATGTGCCAGGCACTGTGCTAGGCACTCTGTTAAGCTCATCTCCTACAGAGAATATCCAATTAAAAAAGAAAAGACAACATTTCGGGTCTTCTCATTCGGTGGTTATTTGCTAGAGCTTCTTAAGTGAGACACCCACAAGCTTCCTGTCCTGTGTTAGACAGGTTTGTGCTTCTTTCACTGAATTCTGAAGCATCAGTAGAACTGGCGACTTCCTGACCAACTATGATGACTACACCTAGGGGCAGTGAACATATTGTGGGATGCCTCTGAGTAGCTTGTGTTTTTTTCGCGTTAAGTAGGTTTTTAAAATGCGCATGTGCGCGCGTGTGTGTGCATGTGCACTAGGATACACAGTAAACCACACAAAAAGTAAATCTACTTTATGAGACATTTCAACAAATCAATGTTATTCCTGTAAACCAATGAGAATTCCTAACAAACAGCTTTGTATCAGCCCACTTCCTGCCCCCCTTTTCTGCATTAAAAGATCCCCTAGTCACTGCGGCTGATCTGGGCGTAGATTCAGGGCTACTTGAATCCCATACTCCTGGGGTGCAACCCTCAAGCTTGGCCCTACTGAACTCTCTAATTTTGCATCAGCTTCTTCCTTTTAGGCCGGCACCTTACATGGCAAAAGGGACTTTGCAGATATGATTAAGGCTGAAAAGTGAAATTGAGAGATTATCCTGGACTATCCCAAGGACCTAGTGTAATCTCAAGAGTCTGCTGAGATATTTCAACAAGTATCTCATAAGAAGCACGTGTAACATGATCACATAGATTAAAAAATAGAACATTTCCAGGAAGCCCAGAGCTCCTTCCTTTTGAAAGGTGGCCAACTGAGTTTTCTTACTGCTCCTGTAGAAGATGAGAATGTGCCACCCCAAAATATGTCTCTTTAGCATAAGGATTATTTTGACCTGGTTATTTTGTGAAACTGCAGACAGAGGAGAAGCTCTGGAAACAAAGTCGAAGTGACCCTTTTGTAAGGGGAAATTTACATTTGTAGAGAAAATCTCCATTTGCTCAGATGTCTCCTTTTTTGTGCCAGGAAGAGAAAGAGGACCCTAAATCACCAGACACTTATCAGTGAAGACGCAACCGCTGAAACCTGCAGAGCAAACCTTACTCTTGGCCTAGGCACTTCCCCATAACCAGCCTCCTCTACATGTTTTCAGCTTAATATGTTATTTAATACCAAATACTAAGACATCTCTTTAAGATTTACTCGTTTTCCCCTAGGCATCTCCCATGTATGCTTGAGGTATTTACGTTGATACAGTCAGTGCTGCAGAACAAGATTTCAGTCAACGATGGGCCACACATACAATGGTGGTCTCCTAAGGTTATCATGGAGCTTTTATACCACACTTCTACTGTACATTTTCTATATTTAAATACATACATACTTACCATTATGTTTCCATGGCCTACAGTTCTCAGTATAGTAACAGTCTGTACAGACTTATGGGCCAGAAGCAATGGGCTATACTGTTACCGGAACACGGTCCCAATCCAGACCCCAAAAGAGGGTTCTTGGATCTCACATAAGAAAGAATTCAAGGAGAGGCCATGGTGCAAAGCAAAAGCAAACCTATTAAGAAATAAAGAAACAGACTGGGCCTGGTGGCTCATGCCTGTAATCCCAGCACTTTGGAAGGCTGAGGCAGGTGGATCATCTGAAGTCAGAAGTTCAAGACCATCTTGACCAACATGATGAAACCCCTTCTCTACTCAAAATGCAAAATTAACCAGGTGTGGTGGCGCGTGCCTGTAATACCAGCTACTTGAGATGCTGAGTCAGGAGAATCGCTTGGGCCCAGGAGGCGGAGGGTACAGTGGGCCGAGATGGTGCCGTTGCACTCCAGCCTGAGCAACAAGAGCGAAAGTCCATTTAAAAAAGGAATAAAGAATGGCTACTCCATAGACAGAGAAGGGCATTCCTGAAAGTAAGAGGAGGAATGCACCCACCCTAGGTACAACGCTTGTAAATATTAATGACAGGATAAAAAAAGATCATGGAGAGATGTGCTCTGCTATAAGGGTTTGTGATAAAGGATTTTCTTGATTACTATATTTTGCAAGAGTCGATATTATTATCTTTCAAGCAAAATTAGAAATGCTTCTGTTCTCAAGATACTGGGATATCAGGACACTCTTACGTCTGTTCTCAAGATACTGGGATATCGGGACACTCTTACGTCTGTTCTCAAGATACTGGGATATCGGGACACTCTTACGTCTGTTCTCAAGATACTGGGATATCGGGACACTCTTACGTCTGTT